>OX424572.1:40998687-41176939 GCA_949152435.1 Gastracanthus pulcherrimus
GAGAGAGAGAGAGAGAAAGAGAGAGAGAGAGAGAAAGAGAGAGAGAGGGAGAGAGAGAGAGATAAAGCTAATACCGACGAGCGATCCATCCATTGAATCGCTCAAAATACTCAAAGAACGGAAGGAGATTAGCGAACAGGATAAAAAATTAAGGCTGCACAAGATAAAGTCAAAATACAGGAAGATAAGTTACTACTATAAAATAGTCATTATTTGATAGAAAAGACGCGACTCTTCGCGCGGCTCATGAAGTCTCCAACAGCAGCGGCTCCAGCGATGACTGACGGCGATATTGAGTAGGCTTATCTACATTTTTATATGAAGTATATTGATAATTCGAATGTTTACTACACACTAAATTTTCTATTACTATATACATTATTTCTAACGATGTTATTTATAAATATTGCAGAAGCTTGATTCGTCCTTCACTAAAAGATGCAGATAAAAACTCAAACGAAGCTCCAGTTATTCGCTGCTCAAAAGCGAGTAGTTTTAAGATAAGAAATCCATCTACTTTTTAGCATTACATAATTTAATGTTTGCATTATTTTAACGATTATTTTTTCAGACGAATATGAGTAAAGGATAAGGATCTATCGAAAATAAACGCCTAAGATTCGAATTTATTTAGAATTTATCCAGAATGGACATACAATTTATTTTTATTTTTATAATCGTAATTTTTTATGATTTCAGATTCCTATTATTGAAGGATCAATGTCTACGTCAAGGAGCAGAGGTTAGAAATGCTAAAGAATCCTTTTTCGTGTTTAATGTATACAAAATTTACCTTTTAGACAAGTATTTAATATAGTGAATGTTCTCTTAAAATATAGTTTTCAAAAATTCTGCATAACAAAGTCTATAATTTTTAATAAAGAATGACGGCAAATTAAAAACTGTATTTTTTATAATAAATATTAAAATATGTAAGGAATATGAAAATTATATACTTGTTTACTATATCTAAAAAGCTTACCGTAACTGCCAAGTGTTCTGAACGAAAGTATATAAGTGTACTCTGAATTACGTATACTCTGTAGCGAACTCTAATTGAATCTTTTGAGTTATCTACTCTACAGCTACTATACGGCTTTTGACTATGACATGACTTAACTCTTAAATAAGAAAGAACCACGCACAATGATTATATTTAAAACACATTATACAAATTCATTATTATAAAAATTTGCTAACTGCAGGATTTTTATATTTTCATATAATTTACAGACGTAATGTCTCAATATAAAGTATTATTCTAAGTTATTTAATATAAAGTTTTTAAAATATTTCAGGTAACATATTGTTATATATTTATTTTTCTCTAGGATATAACGTTGGCGACTTGGTATACATTATCCATAATGTATAATTATTGTGTAAGTAATTGAACGTATTCCTTTGCAGGTATAAAACTTGAGCAACATCAATATAGTGCGTAGCGGAACAGAATATTCTAAAAGTCGAGCAATTAGCTGACGATTAAAGCTAATGTAAATTGGTGGACCCGAGTCATCTTATTTGTATGATTTTTATTCCACTGTTTGATTTCAATCAAGAACCTATTATTGCAGAGCGCTCTGCTATTGAGGAACATATGTCGTTATCTCACAGCGTCCTTCTAAAACGTGCTATGTCGACCGCTTTTATTTTCTCCTTGAATTTCATATGCGGTATAACTACAAAAAACCTTGTTCTTGTCATTAGTTTGTTTACTTTAATTCAATGTTATCAATACAATAGTGAAAAAGATTAAATTATTTTATCTTTTCTAATCTATAATATTAACGAAGGATAGTTTACTATAACTTAAGGAGGTTATATGCGATATATATGTCATAAAAACGAACATTCTTTACTACAATTCAATCTCATATAATGATATGAAAGTCAACATAAATATATTATGAAATAAGGGGTTTTTATCAAAATAAAAAAAAATTTTTTACACAGAGAGAATTTTCTGATAAAAATTACCGTAAAAATCATTGTAAACGTGGGATATTCTGACTTCATGGGAAAAAATACCCTACTGAACGGTAAAATTTACCGTGCTGAATGATAAAATTTATAATGAATAACGATAATTTTTACCGTTCAGTAGGGTAATTTCTCCCCTGAAGACAGAATATCCCACGTTTACAATGATTTTCACGGTAATTTTTATCAGAAAATTCTCTCTGTGTATCAAAATTCCGTTATTGTAAAATTAGATATCGTCAAATTTAGACTTTAAACAAAAGAAAGTTGACAAATCAGTGGAGACTTTTTTATTTGTCATCCGATTTTAATTTTGAAGGTCTCATTTTGTTCCTTGAACGATTTTAGGGGAACTTACACATATAAAAATTAAATAACATCGAATAACCTGCATAGTTACAGCCGACAGTTTATAAGTCCATAAACGTGTTTTTGTAAGTTTGAGCGCGTACAAGTTATAAACTATAGGCTGTAACTTTGCAGGTTATTCGATGTTATTTAATTCTTATATGGGCAAGTCCTCCTAAAATTATTCAAGGAACAAAATGAGACTTAAAAATTATAATCGGATAATAAATAAAAAATTAATAACCCGTAGCCATAGCCCGTTTATTGATTAATAAATAAATAAATAAATAAATAAATAACCTAATTTTACAATAACGAAATTTCGATAAACCTTTTTTTTAATCTAACAAATCCCTTTATTTCATAATATATTGACTTTCATATCATTATGTGAGAATAAATTGCAGTAAAAGATGTTTATTTTTGATGACATATGGGCAAATCTCTGGAACTATTGTCAATAGTTTTAAGTAGGCTTACGATATTTCTTGAAGTTCAAAGATATTATCTCATGTATTTGTGTACGAAGTTTCTGTTATAAATTAATTATAATTTCATATCGAACATGCAAAATATCTTTTTTCGCACGTTATTCTCCAATCTTCGAATTCGTGAGGGATAATTATGCATGCAAATTACTTGATAAAAATATTTAAAAATATATTTTGAATAAAAGAAATATAGGCTATTTGAATGATAATAGTGATATTTTCGCACTACTTAAGAATACAAAGATATAAGCATCCAAATCTTGTTATAAATTTTTCATGTAGCATCCGAAACACGTATAGTTATTTGAAAATTATTACCTAAAATTTTTTTAATGCTGTTTTATTTATATAAATTACAATGTTTTCTATAAGGATTTTAGGATACAATGAAACAAACAAACAAAATGTCGCATCCGAAACGTTCATGCATACTGCCAGAGTTTATTAAAATGTGTCAAGTAAGTTATTAATAAATATTATTTAACTAAATTTATATGTCAAATAAAGAAGTATAATAAAAAAGCTTTGTCGCGTCCGCAACGCATGGATTAGTCACCATCCGCAACATATTGCAGCCGTTGACGCGCTTTTGTCTATAACCTATATCGATGCGCTTAAAACACAGCAATATAAAGCTATGTAAAAAATTGTGACTTTGCATAAAAAAATTGATTAGATCCGTCAGGTAAAGAACAAAAAAATAATAGACACGTATTTTTTTCTTTTGCCATATAAATAAATATTATAAAAGTTACAGTCGTTTACGAATTTTCTATGTATATATAGATATACTCATGTATCAGTTTTAATTTTTAATTAATTAAAAAATAAATAAATACTTATTCATTATTTTTTTGTTCTCTTCGTGACGGATCTAATAGTTTTTCATTTATTTTTATGCAAAGTCCCAATTATAAAAATATTGTAAACTTAATAAAATAATTTAAATTTAGAATGTTTACATTTATTGTTATAAATAAATAATTTCATATCTATTATTTTTTAAATCCATAACTTCTTCAAATAATTGAAACGGTTTTATATACATGTTAAATAATTTTAATGTACGAGGGTAGTTCAATAAGTCTTTAGAATGACCAACAGATGGCGCGCGAATCGCTCCAAATCATCTGTTTTCAGTCAGCACCACTCCCGACTAGATATATGGTGCAGTCACAGTCCACATCTTCTGAGTTTACGTGTTTTTATAACCATTTGAAAAAAAAAATTGCTTGTTAAGAAAAATGGAAAAAACGAGTTCAGAGCGGTAACTAAACATTTTCATTTAAAGGGTTTAACTCCATACGAGATAAAAAATGAATTGGACTCAGTTCATGGCACATCTGCCCCTGCCTTAGCAACGGTTTATAACTGGGTAAATGAATTTAAGCGTGGTCGTACATCAATAAGTGACGAACCACGTTCAGGAAGGCCCGTAGAAGCAACTACTCCCGAAATCATCAATAAAATCCACGATATGGTGTTGAAGGATAGAAGATTAAAAGTGCGTGAGTTAGCTGAGGCCACAAAGATATCTATAGGTGCAGTTGTTTCAATTCTACATGAAAAATTAGGCATGAAAAAGCTATCGGCAAGATGGGTGCCGCGTTTGCTCTCAGCTGAGAATAAACGCAATAGAGTGGTCGCCTCTGAGGCTCTTTTGGCTCGCATAAGTCGGAATCCTGAGAAATTTTTTCGTCGATTTGTGACTGTGGATGAAACATGGATACACCACTACACTCCTGAGACAAAGGAACAATCCAAACAGTGGATTTCCACAGGCGAACCAGCTCCAAAGAAGGCAAAGACCGTAAAGTCAGCTGGTAAGGTTATGGCTACAGTTTCTTGGGATGCACGTGGAATTATACTTATTGACTACTTGGAAAAGGGTAAAACAATTACTGGTGAGTATTATGCATCATTATTAGAGCAGCTGAAAGAAGAAATTAAAAAAAAACGACCACATTTGGCGAGAAAAAAAATTCTCTTTCATCACGACAACGCCCGAGTTCACACATGCTTCGTTTCAATGGCTAAAATTGAAGAACTAAAATTCGAATTGGTCGAACACCCACCGTATTCACCAGATTTAGCCCCCAGTGACTTTTTATTATTTCCAAACTTGAAAAAATGGCTCGGCGGACAGAGATTTACGGACAACGAAGACGTCATTGCCTCTGTAAGTGCTTATTTTGAGGAACTTCCGAAAACGCACTTTTCTGAAGGATTAAAAAAACTTAAAAAGCGATTGACCAAGTGTATAGAGCTCCAAGGAGATTATGTTGAAAAATAAAAAAAAATTTACCCAAAAAAAATTGTTTTTATACTTTATTCTAAAGACTTATTGAACTACCCTCGTACAAAATCTTCGAAGTACGTACGAAAAAAATTTATTTTTATACAATCATACAGTTTAAAATAGAAATATTTGTAAAACATCATTTTTTAAATCTGATTCAATATTTCCTATTTAATAAACAATAATAAATTGAGTAAGGAGTTTATCAAACAAAAAAATTATTCATAATATAAAAGTAAAAAAATTGTAACCTCTTATACGTATATTTTACTATGGCTGTAACTTGCATAGGCACGTACTTAAACCTTGTTCATGAGTGAGTAGTTACAATTTAGAGTATCGTGAAGTCATATACCAAAAATTACAGCTGTGCTGCTAAATTCAATTTTATTAATTTTCGATATTCAAAAGTTAAAAGTTCCAGAGATTTGCCCAACTATCAATCGTAATATATTTAAATTTGTGGGCAAATATTTATTTCATGTATATTTTTAAAAAAATATTTAATAATGGAACTGATTAGACCAACTGTTAGGAAATCCTACTTCGAATTTAAGAGTTATTAATTGTTTTCTAATCGTCTCATGCATTTAAAAGTTTTCTAAGGTTATTTATTAGTATTTTAAGTAAAATTAAAATGCTAATGTGTGCAAAAAAATAATTTTTACGGCAATAAATATCTGGCCAGGTACTCGTGCTTGAAAAACCGTATTCGCCCGATACCTGACCAGCTATATGAATCACATTATTATAAATAAATATTCGCATATTTTGCTTCGTGTAATAAGGTTCTGTATAGAGACTATCGTCAGTTTATCAACATACTGTGATGACATATTAGTGAAAATTCAACAATAATTGCTGTTGATTTTTGTCATCTCGGGATCGTCATTTTTCAAGCGCGAGCGAATGCGTAGGTTAAGATCGCGTACGTTACGTGAGTTATAGCACGTACTTTAAATTAATTATTTAAATACTTTTACTTTCAAAATACATAACAACCGTATTGTATTAATACATAGAAACAAGATTTTATTGAAAAAAGTTTATAATTTAAATCAGAAATAAGTAAAATAAGGGTGGCTATGTATTGGGACAGAGGTGTCCAGGTGTCGGGACATTTGATTCTGGCGTAGTCAGGTACTAGTACATTTGACTAGAATACATTTGTACGAATTACTCGGATTACAAGACGTATATCGATAATTTAAAAATTTGATTTGATAGACAATTAAATAATATTATAACCATAATCTAATAGAATTACATTCTTAATAAATTACATATCATATTGTATGAAAATCCACGGTAATCACGGAATCTGCAGTAATACCCATCCTTACCCTAATGCAAGTACCACGCACAAATAGTACTTGTTTACGATAGTTGTCCTCTTGGTAACCTGGGGTTATCTTATGTATTTCTGCATGATTTCTTGGTTACCAAGCCGTATAGTAGTGCCACTTTTTGTTAACTATTTTATGTAAATTAAGAAAAGCGTTTGTTGAGATTTCTTTTTTGCAAATATTTATTATCAGTAAATAATTAAATTTAAGATGATACTAACCCCACTCGTAAATAATAAATAATATTTGAATAATTGCTATTAAATAGGGTTAGGACCGAGTACAGTGCAAGGTGGATAAAACGGAACCGATAAAGCCTATATGGACAGATTCCTATAGTATAGCAATCAAACCTCCTTGGATAATTAAATAATATTGAATAATTATTTAATATTTGGCTTATTTTATATGTTACATGTGTATTATTGCAGAAAAATGTCTTAGTATTTAAATAATTATCATGAAGTCTATGTATATACGCATTTTGTTTATATAAAAGCATGAAAAGCGGAAGGATTGGAGGTTACGCGAAACTCTATTCAATCCTGTACAGGTTAGTACTAAGTACTAACCTGCATAGTACTGTCAACCATTTTACTCTTCGTTTCCGAATTTTTAACTTAGTATAGTAATCATTACTAACTTTTTCTCTCCGTGAAAGAGGACCTGCAATTTTGAATAAATATCTCTGTGGAACGTTGTTGTTTAAAAAAAAACAACTTTCCAGAGACATTTACTGAAAATTAAAAAGTAAATGAAAAAAATTGTTTTCCGTATTTCTCGATAACACGAGGGATTAGCATCACATACATTGTAAACACTTGTACCACACTATCCAATAAGGCTCGAACTCAACGATAGAATTTCTTATAAAATCTACTATGAAAAAACTTGGCAGGGTATGGGAGCGCAAGGGGAACAAAGGGGAGGGATGAGAAAAGTAGAGAGGGTAATGGGGCATATGGAGGGGGAGGGGGAATTCTCTTAACAAGAGAATGATAGGAGTGTCACGCAGAAATACGAGCGAGTTTACTACGTGGTGCTTAGAAGGATAATGGAAAAAAAGTGGTGGGGAAAACATGGATGTGTCGTGGAGGAGGGGGAGGCGCTATTGAGGAATGCGGTGGGAAGATTTTCTTAACAAAATAATGATATAAGCCTCACGCTAAACCATAGATCCTCTAATCACTACGACGTAGTAAATGCTCACATATTTTTGCGTGACAGTTGTAACATGTGGCTCAATTAAGAATTTATCATATATAAAAATCCATTTCAATAATCTCGAATTGAAGCCTTGTCTTGAATCGCGATATCGAATAGCACAAAAAAGAGCATCTCGAGGTGCGCGTGACGCGCTCAGAAGGTCTAGCAATACAAGAATACCACCTCTACGCCCCTCGTTACTCCCCTACCCTTTTCTCCTTACGCTCCCATACCTCTATTTCCTTCCCACCAACCATCAAAGCACTACGTCCTAATAATGCACAACGGTTCACATTTGAGTTTTAATTTATTCCACGCATATACTAAACAATAATACACATTGGAAAGAGCACATTCAGCCGCCTATGTACTTGATTATAACACATTTTAATTTTAAAAAAAGTACATTCCCCCATAAATACTACAGCCGCTACTGACCAACCTGCAAACAGAGCCAAAAAACTTACAGTTAACTGTTCTACGCCAACGCTAAATATTGTATCTTTTTCAGCAATGTTTTTAATATAATACCGGCTTTCGCGTTCGGCAAATAATTTAATAATTCCTCCTTCCCTTAATTTTAACAGAATCCAACTAAACTTAGAAAGAAGTGGCGAGTCATCTGCGAATACTTGCGCGGCACTTCTTTCTATAACCGCATCTTTCGAAATATGAATAAGCGTACTCTCACGTACGAAAATCTGTAAGAAAATTTCTTGGCATAAACAAGCTACACGACGACCTTTAAATAAATAAGCAACGCATTGACTTGGGCTATTCATTACACGGTAACGCTCACGAATGATATTATCCGGAATTAGCTCCTTGAATGGTCCTGCTCCGTAAAGGGAAAGATTGGACTTAATTAAATCATCGACTGAGTCAACAGCAGGTTTATGAGTCGGTACTGTACTTAATGCACTCAAACGGCTTTGCACGAACGTGCTAGTTGCATAAACGGAGATTATAAACGTAATGAAGAGTATTTTTCCAGACGTATTTTGTGGAAGCTTAACGCTTGCACTGCTCACGAACACACGCACGAATTCTAAAACCACCACGCGTATCGGTTGTCCGATAATGTATTTCAATAAAACAACAGAGATACAGCAAATTGAAATGAGAAAAATCCAAAATTTAGAATTCAAAATGAATGAAAATCTAATGGCATATTTCACCGTATCCTTTAAAGTTACAATTCTGACTTTCACAGAATCAAAGGGGTACGACTGCATCTTCCAGAAATCGCGCAAAAGCATGCTATTCATTAATACGTCTACTAAATTATTTACTAAATCTTTAACAAACCCTAAAGGTTCTCCATGTTTACTGATTACACCATTACTATCGTACTTTTTAACAGTAATCGTTGCATTTACATGTTTCAATACAGTGCATATAATTTTATATTGAAATCCGTCGCATCTGTCATAACCATCTTCTAATTCGTTGTAACGATGTATATCTTTATCAGCTTTTACCACAACCACTTTTAAATTATAGCCATTTAAATTTGTTACTTTGTCAAAATATAATGTACCGCAAAGTGGGATATCTACAAAGATAATTAAAGTAACATTGTTAAAATATAATTTGAATTGAAAAGAAAATATTACTACTACAGTAAAAGTGGGGGCACTGATAGACCGTGCACTGATAAAACGCGGGTACTGATCGGAAGTGCGATCAGGGTACTGTTAGGAAAAGTCTCTGGCGCTTTCACCTGATTTGTGAGAGCGGTAAGGTTAGGTCGGGCGCTGCCGCGTGATTGGCGGAGCCGCAAGGTTGGGTCAATAAACAGTGCTCCGTCCGTTCGGTCCCGTCGTTTATCAATGCCCTTGCTTTTACTGTACTTATGCTCTATATATACTTACAATCAGAAAACAGATATTCATAGTTTCGTCCAAGTGGATGCTCGAGCAATGTCCAATATTCATTGGAAACATAACCAACTTGTACATTACTCCAAAATTTTGGAGCTAAATGTGTATACGGATTAAAAGTGTACATAAATAACTGATTTTTTATGTTGCTGCATAAATATATTGCAGACAAAATATTAAAAGCCCACAATGTGCTTAAAAATGTGTGTGCCATCTGACAACCAGTTTTAAAAACTTTATTAATTATAAGAAAACGTGATTCGTGGTTCCACCATATAGATTCCCGCATATCTTCTAGAATCGCCGTGAGATTCTCATTAGACGATATTGTAATAGCAACACTAGATGTAGGATGAATTTTTCTTTTTACATGTGTTTCGTTTAAAGTTAAAACCTTCCGAAACCGCTTGTGTATTTTGAAGAGAGAGTTTTTATTGTAATCAAATAAATTGAATGCAGTGAAAGAATCAAGCTTTGAATTCAAAACAGAATTATCTTTGCTCTTATTACTGAAGAGGATAATGATTTCTTTTTCGAAACATTCTTCAATTAATCTTTCCTGAAAACGTAAGACATTTAACTTTTTCTGAGCCACAGTAATTAGACCGAAAAATGACAGAAACTTACTGCCACTTTAGCTATGTTGTCTTGTTTTACAGACACAATTAGACTGTTTTTTGTTTTTGATTCAACCTGTGCATGAGTAGACTGAAATATGCTAATGCAATAAAAAATCATTTTTGATATTTCCTTCATATTAACCTTCTTCCTAAACACATTAAAAATATTAAGGATTTTAATGTTTAACCTGCAAACACAATTATAAAACGTATAGTCAACTTTTCTGTATCTAGAATAATGATTACATCATTTTCACTTTAATATATTATCAATGTTTACGATAAAAAATTAAGTTAGTTATATTCACTTAATTTGTATACAATTCAATCAAACGTAAGAATAAGTTGTTTATTTTTACAAGAGCTATGTACATATAAAAGCTTGTTTTGAAAAACTGTTTTTCAAAATATAAATTAGTAAACTTTCGTACACGTACCACATATACCGATTGTTCTGAAACTATCTTTATAATAACAAATAAAATAAACTTACTGTTACTTCAGATAATCAATTCAATGTTGGTTATTAGTTATTTCTAACTTATTGTTATCAAGTATCGTAAGCGGCTTGTGAAATCTTTTGAAATTTGAACTGTTAATATTGTAGACCAACGAGTACATTAAAGTAATTTTAAGATGATCCTACATATTTTCGGTTTAGTAGAGAATTTTTTTAAATAACTGCAGTGTAGAAGCTGTGACAATAAACTGAATGTGAGTTGTGAAAACAAATTTTACCACGTATGTACAAGTTAAAAATAATCAAATAATATTTGTCAATAACAAAGACCACAACGTAAAATATTTTTCCATTCGAAGTCTCGGGTTTAAACGTATGTTTAAGTATACTTATGTGTTGGTAAAAGGAAATTCATATAGTAAGGTGCAAATTGATTTTCACGCTTGTTAGAACACTTTTCAACTTTCTTATAGTTGAATATCGATTGGCTTAAACTGAGTTTCTTGTATTTAGTTTATCCACTATATACATTTTCTTTTGCTTTTTTAAAGAGAGAGCTTTATAACGATGAAACTTATGTCAGTAAAATATGGGTGTACGAATCCTATGAAACCAAAATTTGTATCCACCACAACTCTTCAAGAGAAATACTTTACAAGCTAAAATTTTGCAGAGATATTAGGCATGTCTCGACTTAGAACTGGGTAGATTTTGGAGCAGATTAGAAAATCAAAAGTCCATTTTTTAATAAAAATATTGATTTTCAAAAATTTGTAAAAATTGAGAAATATTTTTTTGTTATTTTATACATTTTGGCGAAGTTAAGCAGCGTTGGATGCAGTTTGTACTTGGATTAGTGACCGACAAGGAAGCTCGCATCCTAGGTAACTTTGTCCGATCGCTTAGGTGACGTTTTACACTCATCAAAGCGAGCTGGAGGGGTTGAATTATCGGATTCGGTGTCCAAGCCTACGGAATGCGACATAGACTTCCAATTCGAACATGCCAAATATGACGACCATCCCAGAGCAGGGTTTCTTCTGATACAGGGTTTTCCCCGCTCCAGCAGGCATAACCCTGGACAAATGCGGGACGTGATTAAGTTCACTGAGAGAAGAAAGTATTTGTCTCAATTTTGCCGCATTAGCTATTAACTCGCGGTACTTTCAATACGGTTAAATACATATGACAGAAGCGCGAGCTTTTCGTTGATAACACAGGACTACAAAATGAAATGGGAAAAGTCTTTCGACCAAACTAAGTGATCTATGTTTTTGGGTGCTCTGATCGCGAATCCGTGGCTATTTTGACTTATACACGTCAGGATCAAGGTTATTTGAAGGTCAACCTCATTTATAGAGAGATATCATCTTTTTGACCTCGGATTGTGAAAGAACGGGAAACTTTACGTTCGGATATAGTTTGACCCACGGTTCCCAGTGATCTCGAGAGCTCATATAAAGGTCGAGAACATTCTTTAGAACTACTGAACCTAGTAGCTTGTTATGGTTTGCGAATATCGAGGTAATGACCTATACAATAGTTATTGGGCACGTTTTTAACTTATGGGGTACTTAGATTTATTTATTTTCTGCATGTGTATAAAAGTTCAAGGTTATAAGGTATTTAAATTGAACTCTTCTGTCTTTGTAACGACTTTACGGTTATTTTTTGTTGTTTATTTATACATATAAGGGTTCAAAAAAATTTTATATGGTACAGTCCTCTTTTTGTTCACTCTTAGTCCTCGCTTGTCCTCCGCGTTTTATGCACGGGAGAAC
Source organism: Gastracanthus pulcherrimus (assembly GCA_949152435.1). NCBI lineage: Eukaryota > Metazoa > Arthropoda > Insecta > Hymenoptera > Pteromalidae > Gastracanthus > Gastracanthus pulcherrimus. Next base: position 41,011,105 of record OX424572.1, read on the forward strand.
TTAAGTTCGCAGTACCCTGGAATGGAATCTACGCTCTTAATAACAAAAATTCATGAATGACGCGTTCGTTCACTGGCGAAAGACCTACGAAGAGATTTTCTTTTATGTGGATTAGTAGTATCTCTCTTGAGAAACCAGAAATAGTCCGACATCATATTTATGATGGAAGAAACTCGAGAGCAATATTTGGTTAACGTTGAGTTAAATTAGCTCAGGATCTAGGGCTGGGACGGTTGACATAAATTAAGGGGTCTACCTACTTTCTCTGCTGAAAAATAGGCTATATTTACGAATTGTTTCTGAGGTTGCTAATAAAGTTATTGACATAAAACTTGTTGGGATAAATAAATAAACTCTTAAAATTCATAAAAAATTCAAGTATAGTTAAAGTATACAAAAACTTCACATAAACATAACTCCTCTAAAAGTAGGTATACGTGTTCTGTTGATAAAATCTTTGAGATGGGCCATCTGTAACAAAAAAATTAAAATTTTTTAGATTCAGTATGTATTTTTTAGTATAGTTGCAAAAAATGACAAAATGGCGGATATTATTAAAAAGAAAAAAAAGTGACTTTTTTACTATTTTAGGAGTATAGAATATATCATTAATATTTCATAAGGATGGGTTCAGTAGTTTCGGAAATTTTATTAACAGGTGTAAAAACGTTGTTTCGAAAAAAAAACGCGTTTGAAACTTTTTTTACGAAAATTCGTAAACAAATCTTACTTACGTCTCATCAACGAAGTCTGCACCATACAACATCCCTTCTGTGATTTCAAAATTGATACATATACTTTCGAAAAATGAAAGAAAAAAATCGATTTCTTCAAATTCAGAAAGTAGATAGACCCCTTAACTCGATGAGGTTGAGCAAAAGTGACTGGACCAGTTAAGCAGTTTTTGCTTAACCCGTAAGATATCGAACAAAAATTTTCACCTCAAAGTATAAAATTTAGATTGATTAAACATTTTCGGTCATATTTCAGTACCTTGTATGATCTCAATAATAGCAGATTCAATATGGCGGTCGGTGAATTGGAAAAAATCGGTTAACTCATTTTTTAGAGTGGAATTTTACGGGTTTAGCGTGTAGTAATTAAATTGGCTGATAATTATATGATACTGTGTTCTTTTTCTGAGAAAATAAAATCAAGCTTAATAAATAAAATGAGTATCACAGACACGGTCGAAAATAACAAAACTCGAATAAAGCGAGTTCAGTGTTAGACACGTTAATAAGATTTCATCATCAAAATTAAAGCAATGTAAATAATATATAGCAATCAATCATCTGTTGCACGATTATTTCCTACATGATGTTAAATCTCTGTGTGAGAATAAATCCAATGTTGACAGTATTGTCTTAACCCTCTAAGCCCCAAACATCAAAATCGTCGTCAAAAAATTCTGAAAAAATTCAGGTGTGGTTATTGGAATTTGGCATATAAGCAATAAAAATCTTTTCTTAAATATTTTTAATTTTTCGGTCATTTTACGATTAAGAAAAACTGAGGCCCACCTACGAGATCGGAAATGGTACACTTTGACCTGATGCATACATTTAGATATATCATTTCGAGTTAATTACGTATTATCTATTTAAAACACAAAAAAAGATATGGGTCTTGGAGGACCCGCTCGAACTTGAAGAGATTCCGGATGCCGATATTACAGTATCATTTTATTCAGTGAATATATGAGATCTTCAAATTTTTCGAACGTACGCACAGTCTATTTTTCACTTAGAATATGGGTACGTTTGTAAAATTGAGTTAAAGGAAAAATTAACTGCATAAAACGGAAAATCGATAATATCGTTAATGGGTACAAAGTATAGGACTCGGCTCTCTCCGGCTCTCTCAGGGTTAATATGATAATTGTTATTAAAATAGAGGGAGAAAAAGGAATTTATAATTATCTTAACCGTATTATAATGAGTTTTCTTTTCATATTTATTTATTGAAAATGGAAAATCTTTCAAAGTAAAAACACACTTGCAAATTTTCTTCTAAAAATGAAAATCAATTTAAAATTGATTGAATTATTGATATTCGATTCTTACTTTTCTTACTTTTATGATGATATAAAAATATTATTAGCTTGAAATGACTCGTAAATAAATAAAGAAATAAGTAATCAATGCGTAGGAAGTATCGATGTAAATCATACGTCACGGTAAGGCAGCGCTGTTTAATCAATAGATAATAAATTAATTGTAAAAAATCTTATCGAAGAATTTAATCGATTTTCTAAATGAAACAAAAGATTTTAATATCTAATCTTAATATCTTCTGAAGTTCCTGTAGAAGCGTTTGATACTAAGGCATATAAATACGGGGCATTGATGAATTTTTATTAAGTTGCTATTGTGACAGGAGCAAGATGGAAAAAATTATTTTATTCCTCTGTGGACTTCTTGCCCTCTCGCAAGGTTAGCATTATTCTCACAACTTTATTTTTGCAAGTATTAAACTTATTTTAAAATGCTTACTAATATAATTTTTCTATACGCAGGGCGAGTGCTCAGTTCTAGAATTGTTAATGGCATAGATGCTAAGGAAGGGGAAATTCCTTTTCAAGTACGATAAATGTCACTATTATTTTGAAAATTACATGGTTTTTAATAGTTAATTTGGTACCGTTTATTTGGTTTAGGTATCTCTGCAACGATTCGGTAGCCACTTTTGTGGAGGATCCGTGTTAAACGAGAACTATGTCATCACAGCAGCTCACTGCGTTCAAGGGTAAGAAAGAGATTTAAATTATTCTTCATTTGAAAAAGTTTGGGTGAAAAATTTTTTTTTGATCAAATTGAAAAATGGACAGAGAACCTAAGCCGATTCATGCATCAATTTGAATTATTAAAACTAATTAAGGAGGTTATCTCTGGTTAAGGAATTGACAAACGGATATAGTTCCCAGAGTGATTTAGTTAAATTTTCCTGAGCCAAAGGATACCATAGAAGCGAGATATTAATACTTTTATTTTAAGACATTTAGCATGGAGTCTTATGAGAAATTGCACTTTTGTCGTTTTGATTTGTATATTTCAAAGAACTAGACAGAAAGATTTTCTTGAAAATTTTTGTATTATAAGAAAAATATTTGACGTACATTTATTGAGTTTGAAAATACGCATTGGGTGATGCCGAAATTAAGAATAAATTGATTGATACAAAAAAAGATGTACTGAACCTCGAAAACAGTCAAATAAGTGTTTGTTTTGAACTTTTTAGACATAAATAAGATAAATATAGTCATTAATTTTGACTACCTATGTACCATATGAACCTCCTTAAGATGTACACAAGTTATAGTGTATAAATGTTACTTTGTATGACGTCATTATAATAAAACATCAAAGAATATTGGTGTAAATATCGTGACGTAACAACAACTTTAAAGCATTACATCTTCTTTACTTTTCGAGATATCTGAAAAAGTCCAACAATTCATAAAAAGAGTATCATGTAATATATTACAATATGGTCTTAAAGTGGCTCGCATACAAATCCCGATTCAATTGATTGAAAATCTTATTTAAAGTGGCTCCTGCATGATATATAGCACACTAAATGATAATTTAATATAACATTTTATTCAGCACTAGACTGAGTTATTTTAATACAAGAGAAGATATAATATGAAATGAAAATTTGTTTTAATGTAAAAGTAGATATTGTTAACTAAACTACAATGAAGGAATTTTGTACTTTAAACACATCCAATTTTAATTTGGAAGGTCTCTATATATAATCCAAACGCCACATAAAGCTCTCCGTATTTTTTTTACTTCTGCGCGATTTTTAACGTTAATTTATTAATTTCAGTCTCTTCATTAAGTATATCTCGATGTTCAACTCGAAATTATGGTCATTCCGTTGTTATTAACAATGATTAGTGCAAATTGTGTATTAAATATTTATGTTTATTTTTCAGTTTCCTCGTATTTGATTATTATACAAATATCCAAGCGTTACGAAAATATCACCAGTAGATTTTTGTTATTAGCAATAAACAATGATAATTATTAATTTTATTACATATCTGGGCAAATATTGCACATAGAGCAGCATTTATTTTAACCAATTTTTTCATTCAATTAAAGCGCACATATTATCAATCTTATGCTTTTAATTGCTAATAAACAATAAATCTACTGGTGATATTTTCGTGACGCTTGGTTATTTGTATAAGAATACTGTAAGAGAATAAAATTGCATAAAAAGAAACAGGAGGAAACTGAAAAATAAACATTAATATTTAATACACAAAGCGTGTAAGCGGTAAAATATGCAGGGGAATAATTTATTTCCTCATATATGGTTAAAATATTGGTTTTACAAAAAGAGCATAAGAATGAAAATATGTGCGCTTTAAGCGAATGAAAAAATGGGTCAAAATAAATGTTGCTCTATGTGCAATATTTGTCGAGATATTTAACAAAATCAATAATTTTAATTGTTCATTGCTAATAACAATAAATCTACTGGTGATATTTTCGTAACGCTCGAATATTTGTATAATAATACTGTAAGAGAATAAAATTGCATAAGAAAAACACGAGGAAACTGAAAAATAAATATTAGTATTTAATACACAAAGCTTGTAAACGGTAAAATATGCAATAGTTTGTTTCCTAATTTCTGGTTAAAATATTGGTATTACGAAAAAAGCATAAGATTGAAAATATGTGCGATTTAATTGAATAAAAAAATTTGTCAAAATAAATGTTTCTCTATATGCAATATTTTTCGAGATATTGTCAAAAAATCACAATTTTGCACTAATTATTGTTAATAACAACGGAATGACCAAAGTTTTGGGTTAAACACCCTGATATTCTTAAGAGATTGAAATTAACAAATTAACGTTAAAAAATCGCGAGGAAGTAAGAAAATGTGACCTTTGACCCTCACAAATCTCTGTGTAAAATTGCAGGGTCGAGCCTTGTCTAGCGAGCCTTGACTAGTTTGTACTTCGGGCTCGATCACGTGTGTAAAAAAACTGTAGCGTCGCCGGGCTTACCTACAATGCGCGGATAAGACTTGTATAGGCTAATAAGGGAAAAATATTGTTTATCTGATTTCGCGCTAATCATGTGAACAATCGATACTGCAATTTTACACAGAGGTTTGTGAGGGTCGAAGGTTACATATATAAAAAATACCGCTACTGTATGGGCAGAGTCGATTGCAGCACTTTGTTGACTGGCCTAGAAGAAACTGTCGATAGCTGTAAAATTATCTAAGGAATAAAATGAGACCTTCCAAATTAAATTCTAAATTAAAAGTCGAATGAAGAATAACAAAATCACCCTGTGTTTAAAGAACATAAATCCTTCTTTTCCATTGGTTAAAAATATCTACTCTTGCAATATAACAAATTGTATTAAAAACCATTTGTTTCATCATGCGAAAAGCCCTACTTTCATATAATTTTTTTTTATATTAAGATATTTCAGTAAAGTACTAAAAAGAATGTTATATTGAATGATCCTTGATGAGTTCTATATATCATACAGGAGCCACCTTAATATACGTAAATAATATTTTTTAAATTTATTTATGATTATAAAATAATTTAAAATTGCTATAATTAAAAAAAAAAGTTTTTCTCGAGAATAAATAGTACTCTTCGACACCGTTGGGTACGTTGCTTTTTTAGCGCATGGGACGTTTTTCGCACGAGCGATGCGAGTGAGAAGAGTGACATGCGCTAAAGAACAACGTACTTAACAGTGTCGAACAAATATTTTCTGATACAATAGGTGTGAAATTGCAACTTTAAGCATGATAACGAAAATGATATTTTTACTCTTACATGACTCACTTTTTATGCTTTAAGATTAGAATTTCATCGTATTCGTACTTTTTATGTAAATATCTTTTTAATAAGTTCGGCTCATCATATTTTTTATTGAGTCATTAAAAGTGCGGATTTCCTACTTTTATACCTTGGTTTAAAGGTTTATTATCTTGGTCAGAAGGCTAAATTTTTAGATGGACATTCTTTGAGAAAAAGTAATAGAGAATGTAAAACTTTTAAACAACATTACAAAATCCGAAACCGTAGTCTTATTGTATAAAAATTGAAGATTTATTTTTCATTCAAGTGAAAATTTAAGACTAAAGGAAAAATCGAAAATAAAATTGCCGAATATTCTTGGTATTTCTTAAGAATTATCGAAGAATAGAAATTAAAATATTAGAAAGTATTTCAATTATTAAAACAGAATATAATTGAAAAGTCAGTTTAATTAGTAATTTCATGACATAAACTTATCCACATATTTAATTGTAGCTTCGTTAAGTCTCTGCTTAGGCACTTTCAGTATTCTTCATTATTAATCATTCGGAGTTATTATCCTTTTGCTTATTATGCTTTATGATTTTAAGTGTCGAGTTTTTAAAAAAATGTCGATCTGACAATTTAGTCTTCTGAAGAAATAACTGTCCCCAATTTGAAGCAATTTTTTCTGTAAATTTTTTCGCCAAGCTGGTTTAAAATTTTTGTGGGTATACATTTCATGTTTATAAATAAACTAAAAGTCTTATTTGATTTTGAAGTACTTTCATTCGCGTTCGTACTGCCTTAGCAGGAAGTCGTAAATGTGTACTTAAGGTGATGCTAAAGCCACCTGTCACCGACAAATACGAGGATCCACTTTTCTCATTTCATTTTCAATTTTGATTAAATATCTCTATGGAAAGTTGTTGTTCCAATCAAAACGAACAACTTTCTATAGAGATATTTTCTTACAATTGAAAAATGAATGAAAAAAGTGGTTCCCCATATTTACCAGTAACACAGGGTTTAACATCACCTTAACCAATTTCGCAGTCACTTTATTTGTTGAATTATTAATTTTTAATACAAACTTCTAAAAGGTGTCCCTAATTCTTCGTACTATACATAATTAGGGACAATTTATGCTTCGTATCCTAGTACGGCCTCCTCTTAAATAAAATGCATTTTTTACCTAATTAAGATCATATCTTGACTATAAATTGTATCTGCAATGTTCAATAATGTTTGTTATAAATAACGGTATATACTTACTTAATACATTTAATTGTTGAATTTACTTTCCAGATCATCACCTACTGGAATAACCATTGTTGTCGGCACAGTATACTACAAAAAGCCACACCAAAGTCGCCAAGGTTTGAAAATCACGGTACACGAAGGATTCTCGCCTGCAAACTCTTACATTAACGATGTTGCTTTGATCAAAGTAAATATATAAACGCAACACTATGTTAATTTTTCTTGACTGATGTAAATTAAATACTAACCGTGTTTAATCATAATTTTTTAAGGTAAACGCTCCTTTCGAGTTCAACTCATTGGTGCAGCCAGTTCCTCTACCAGACCTTCACACTAAAATCGCTACCAACAGTACTGCTGTTGTTTCGGGTTGGGGAAGACTCGGCGGGGTAAATATAATAATTTATGTTTAATATTTTTTCACTTTCACATTTTTACACCAAATTTTTCAAAACCGTTTGACATCGAAAACTTTTGATTAACTAAATCGCTGTTAATTAAATTCCATCTATTAAATGACTATGTGAAAATTTGAACAGTGTAGAATATATGCGCTATTTTTACCCATATTTCATATCTCTGTAAGTGCTTTTAATGTAATGTATATGGATTTCAGGCCACCGGTGGTATTCCCGAGAGTCTAAAGAAGGCACAGATCTGGGTCGCCGATCAAGTTTACTGCCGTGAAGTCATGAAGAAACAAGGCATGACCATTCACCCCACACACATATGCGCGAACGACCCGACAACCAGAAGGGGACAATGCAATGTATGTTATATTGTTATACAGTTTGAATAACTATTTTTGTTGCTATTATTTATTTTAATCTATCTATTTATAGGGAGACTCCGGTGGCCCGCTGATAGTCAATGGTAAACTCACTGGTCTTGTATCCTGGTCAATCAAGGATCCATACTGTGCCAGCACTGAGTATCCCGGTGTTTACACCCGTGTTCCTGAATTCGTTGACTGGATCCTCGACCATGCAGTTTAAATAAACTTTAATCAAAACCGTCTGTTTGTGCGTTTTCCACTTGTAAACGGAGCACACAACACTTTTGTGCATAAAACGGCGATATAGCATAAATTTCTAAAGAAACAGTTGCTTCTTCTATCAATTGCACATAACTTTTTACTGATTAATAATTTATTGTCACTGAATGCTATTTTTTAATACAGAATACTTTCTCAAATTTTTGTGTTTTTGTAGCCTTCCAATGCATAATCAATAATTAAGCAGATACTTCAAACTGCACTGAGCCAGCGCCATAATCCTATTTTTCTTATTCCAAAAGAAAAATCCAGCTGGAACTACCCTCTGTTTCTTAAGTCGCGACTCATACACATCCCACGTCGGGGCAGAACAGTAGGGCGATGTGCCACCCCTGTAAGCGCGGAATTAGCCGGTAATGTGCTTCTCCAGCTTGAAGAAAAAATCACTGTACACTCGAAGCAGAGAAGAAAATAAAGGCGGGGGTAGTGAATGTGCTTCTTACGTCATTTTTAGACTAAGGGACCCTCGATTTCTGCGGCTTTAGAGAAGAGCTTTGATAACGGATTCGCTCAATATGGAAAAATTTGTCTTCTCAGAGTAGTAGACAAAAGAATGTCAAAAGAATTTTTTAAGTGAAGGTTTACTATACAACCAGATCTTTGTAATTTGTAATCAAGATCAGCGAATGATTTAACTAATTATTGCTGAGGCTTCAGAAATGACTTTTTCGATTTAAAGTTCATTTTTAATCAACTTGTTGTTGACTCATTTGTTTAGAACTTTGCATAAAAGGATTTCTGAAGTCGCTCTTTAGGTATTTGCAACTTGAATTATATACAAAGAAAAGAGTAAAACAAATGGTTGACCAAATGTGTATACCAATACCTATTGTATCAAGTACTTCTGAAATCTATTCCGTTGTCAGAATTTCAAGATTCAAAATGGCCTGTACAATATGAAGGCCCAAAAGTAAATAATTACTGCTTTCTAGTGAAAATCTGTATCCAGGGGCTTTTCGAGTCTCTGATTGCGAATCCGATGTAAAAATTTCAAAATTCAAAAGGGCCTATTCAATATGGAGGCCAACAGATTTTTAAAATTACTGTTTTATGGCTAAAATTGGTATTGATCGACCCTTGGATCGGCCATTTTGAGTTTCTAAATTCTGACATTGAAATCGTAATCAGCGACCCTAAGAACCCCCGAATATTGATTTTAACCAAAAATCAGTATTTATTAAAAATGTTTTGGCCTCCATATTGGATCGGCCATTTTAAATTTTGAATTTTTTACATCGGATGCGTAATTAGAGACCCAAAAAACTACGGAGTACAAGATTTTAAAAATTCTGGCTGGAATATACACATTTGGTCAATCTTTTCCATTAAACTGCATAATTCGTCAGTTATTCCAAATTTCAGCTGAAAATTTAACATCACAATCTCGTATTTGACCCTTCAATCCAATTATCCCTTAAAATACAACCAAAACCGCCCATCTTAGTTGATTCCCAATAAGATATGAAGTTATCTCACAGCGTGCTTGTAAAATGTGCTATCTCGGCCGATTTCACTTTCTCTTTGAATTTCGTATGCGGTATAACCACAAAGAAAACAAACCATGTTTTAGTTATCAGTTTGTTTACTTTGGTTTAATATTATCAATATAATAGTGAACAAAATTAAATTTTTTTATTTTTTCTGATCTCTATCATTAACGAAAAATAATTTACTATAACTTAAGTTCACTTTAGCTCTTCGATATGATTTCTTTGAAGCTCTAATTAGCAAAATATTTGCAGTTATCGTTTCAATATATTTAAGTGAAACTCAGAATTGTGATAATACAAAAATAATGTAATTTTTAATAATGTCTTCGAAATGAAGTGTTACTATTTAATCACACAATTAATAGATCAAAAAACTACCTATTTTGCAACAAATGCGTAGAAAATTACAATGATAACTAGAAAAATATTTCGAAGCAAGTTCTTACCTGTGTATTAAAAATATGATGCCCAAGGGGAAACCTAAAAAGATTAAATAACAGTTATGAAACTTCGGTAAGTCGAAATTCATCTGGTAAAAGAAATTCAAATCAGTAAAGATCACTTATTACTTTTGCTTAATAAAACCTTCGATTGTCGATGAAGCTTCTGATGGATCAACTTGAAATTATGTATAGTGTTTCCTTATTGTGTAAGCAAGAAAATTACGTAAGCTTATTAAAAATTTCAAAAGTTTTCAATGTCAACCCTACAATTATTAAAAAAAAAGCACTAAAAAATTGGTTTTTCATTGTCCTGTTTGGTCTAACAGGTACTTTTCTAGCTTTGATTTTAAAAGAAAATTCCGTACGTATTTTTCTTCATTTTGTACCTCCGAACATAACTACCTGAGACCTTTTCACCAAAATCAGTATTTCATCGCCAATTACATTTGCAAAATGGCTAATTTTTAAGTCATTTTTAGGCAATTTTTGGATTATCTCAAGCATATAGCGGTGTTACTGACAGAAATAATGATAATTATTGTAAAGTAAAATTGACGGCGAATATAATAATGTTAAATTGATAATAAATAAATGTGCAGTGATAAAGTGATGGAATGTATTAACTACAGCGTTATGAAAAAAAGAGAACCGAATGAAATCGGCTACGCGTAACGGTTGAGCATGTGTCTTTTGTCTCAAGTGCATTTCCCGAAAGAAGGTCGTAATAATAGGGCCAGCGTTGGCGCTCTTGACAGCAACAAGGCAGTGCAGTTTAGACTCTCGTATGGTTCACATCGTATGCCTATTAGGGAAAGCATCGACTTTTTATTAATCAAAATTAAGTCAAATATAAAGCCTCAAAGAAAAAAGCCGTGGGAGCAATTCCTGATCACTTAAGATTTGTATGGGATTGGTTATCTGATCATATCAAGACCCAATTCCTGATCACATATATTATTGACGCATAAGTATTTTATATGATAAATAGAAACTTATTAAGCAATACTAGTAAAGTAGATATAACATTTTTTGGTTGTGTGATTATAAATGTGAAACTTCGGCGAGGTAAAAGGGTTCGGTTATTCCTACTCTGTCTACTGCATGATATAGACTCGCGTGCGAGCATATATTATAACCTATAAAATTTACATAGTGTTGTGATTTATTGTCACGTTTTCTGCGACTTTTGCACGATAAATTATTTACGCATGGATTAAAACTACTTGTAGAATTATGTTATTACAAATATATGTGTATTTTAAGATTTTTAATCACATATAAAACATGTAGTTAATACTGATCAGGAATTGGGTAAACGATAAGAATTCGGACCCTATTTCTAATCACACGTTTTTACAAATATCAATAATATTTTATATTAATGTTTTAAGTGATTTATACGAATAAACTGTTGAATAACTTAATTACATACGTTTTTCTATGATCTATTAAGAAATTTTAAAGAAATGATGTAAATTTCTTTGAATGCTCACTTGTAGTCAACTGCAGTGAGATGGCGTCAGAACTGACATTGATAACGACGTCCAACTTTAACATTTTTCATCTTAAAAATGTATGTTACTAGTAACTTCTAAAGTTCTTTTATATGACTACGAAATAGTTTACTAATTATTTTTTTAAAACAAATGTTGTATACATTAAGGGGTTAGTCCCGTGTAAACGCCTAATTTTTAAATATTTCTGTGCAATTTTTTTTTACAAGTTAATAAAAAGCAATCGTTCCAATTTTTTTCTATGTTTTCAATGACATCTTATAGTGTACAAAAAAATTTTTTTAAGTTTATTTTGTTATGTTTTATTATTTTTTTTACGGCCAAAGTGGACATCCAAAAAAAGGCAGGTGGCTGGTCATGGCGATAGCGGCAGTTTGGGTTGCCTGAAATAAAAAATTCGAACGGATTATTGTTCTGCAGGCTTGTTATTCTCGCATGTAGCAGATTTAGACATTTTTATTGAAAAATAACAAAATGACGTCTTTATGAAAAAAAAATGCACAGAAATAGTTAAAATGTAGGCGTTTAGACACAACTAACCCCTTAAAGTCACAACAGTAATAAAAGGAACCAAATGATCAGGAACTGGGTACTGATCAGGAACTGGTCCGTGGCGGTACAGTATTCAATAAAATTTTTGAGCCATTTATCTCGCATTTTATTTTTCTCTTGATGAGAAAAAAATCATTTTGTAAAAGAAAATCGATCTGTATGTCATACGATAATTTGAATACAACGGCATTATTCCTTCTGAAAATTTCCAGAAAGGTAGCTTCTAACTATCTCTTGGTTGAGTTATTTGCCCAGATCATGAGGACTTTTATTTTTTAAGATATTTGAGATTCTGTTCTTTTTTTAATTTTAAGATTCATCCACCCGTTTTTGTTTCATAGCGATTTTTCTATTTCACGATATTCTGAAATCAATGAGGTAAATTATTTTTAATAACACGTGCATAAAAGAGACCCTGCAAAGGGAATTGAAAATTGAGAATTTCTTGCTGTATCGAGAGGAAAGTAACAAATCGAATTTCTTCATAATTTTGAAATTACATACAATTTATTCTGCTTATTTTCATTGGTATGGTGGACGACTAAAAATTCCCAATTCCCCATACACCTTACTTGTATAAAAAAGTGCCAATTCATGCACTAGTTACAAAAAATGCGCCGTGTAACAGGGGGAGAAAGATTTTTTCAGACTCAGATGATGATTTGAGCACTCGTGTACGTCTCGAGCGCATTCGGCGCCCTCTACTTTCACTATTTTAGAAATAATATGATCGTTTCAGTATAAATGCATTTAAAAAACAGCGATATTTTGGAAACACGTGATAGAAAATCTTTATGAATAAATTAAGACGGATGTGCGTGCGTGTGCGTGCGTGCGTGTGTGTGCGTGTGTGTGTATGTATGTATAATCCTATATCTCGAGTAATATACGGTTAAATTTAATGTATCAGGGATATTTTTCTTGTTTTTGATGCACAAAGGAGTCTGTCAAATAATATTTTTGATTTTTTTAAATTCTCGCTTCTTTTGTAATACACGAAAACGTCATATTATGTATCATGGAAATCTATTGAAAAAATGTATGTCTATTAGTAATACCGAGAGGAACATTCAGTAAAGCGATTTTTCATCTTTATGATTTCTTTTTTAAAATTTTTTTTGATCGCTTATATATTGGGTATTAGATGGTAATTTTTTATTATACAAAGGCTCTATATGAAATATTCTTCCCATATACAGTAAAAGTCCGGGCACTGTTAGACCGCGCACTAATAAAACATGGGTACAGATCGCAAGTAAGATGGGGGCACTGTTAGGAAAGGTCTCTGGCGCTTTCACCCGATTGGAGAGAGCGGTAAGATTACGTCGGGCGCTGACGCGTAATTAGCGGAGGCAGGCGGAGCAGCAAGGTTGGGTCAATAAACAGTGGCCCGTCCGCTCGGTTCCGTCGTTTATCAGTGCCCCCACTTTTACTGCACCTAAAATTTCCTATATTGGGGATTGCATTATGGATTTGACCAAAAATTTGTTTTCCGTATAATTTGATATGTTACTATATATTAATCAGAACTAATTTCTACCAACCTTAGAAACCCCAAGACCCCTCTACTTAATTTTCCGTCTGTATCACCATTGAATTGAAATACGGGAAATTCCGAAACGACAAAAATGGCCGATCCTGCCAGCATATCACACCGTAGAATCGATGCAAATGGCCGGAAAAAATTTCTACAAGTTTGCTTTTACATTCCATGGACCCATTTTTTAAGCCTTGTGCCATAAGAATTTAATTGGAGCGATTAAAAATTCATTCTCATCACTGACAATAGATAAAATACAAGAAATTTTGAAATCGGGAGGAATGACCGTTGCTCTCAGTATATCACACCGCAAAGGCAATCCAAATCGTCTGAAGAAGCTTCTATGAGTCTGTACCCTATGAGTTTAAATGACATGATCTTCTCCATATGAATATGGCCGTTTCTACCATTATATCTCTTGTTAGAATTTCAATTTTAATGTGTCTTCAACCCTGTTTTGGGATTCAATCAAAGAAATTTAAATAGAAAGAGAAACACATAAAAAACAGACACACTAATTAGTTATTGAAATCTAAATGTATGGTTAGGTTCATTCTTGTAAAGCTGGCGAGTGCTATATCCGAAAAGCACAGCGTTTTGTTTTGATAAAACGTTAAAATAAAAAAAATTCTTAAGATTCATCGATTCGATTTTGTCACGAATTCGCTAACAAAAACACAATTATTCATTATGGCGGACAAAATTTTCAAAATCAAACAGATTTACTTGAAATTTAATAATTGGGAGCTTTCGAGATCGTTGTTATTTTTTGGTCTACGATATTTTATTCGTCATATTGAATTTTCAAAATCTGACAACAGATTAACATGTTTATCAAATGACATTCCTTAAATAGATAGATTTAAAAAATTTGTATCTATGTATCTCGTCATTTAAAAATAAATGGACTTGATGTTTAGACTTTGCACCGCAGAATTAAATAGAACAAATAATTTCATATTGGAGCAATTAGTAAGGTTAAAGGAAGCTAAGTGCCAATGAATTGGCAGCGGTATTTTTATGTTTAAAAAAAAGTAATAAGTATTTTGAATAAAAATATTGTAGATAATCATAAACATCAAATCAAATTATAAAAAGACGTAATTGTCATACTCCCCAAAGCAAGAGAGTGAAAGTGAAGTACTATTAACTTTATAATAATCTAGAAAGAGGATTTTACGCTTTCGGAAAGAAGATATTTTTTATTTTTATAAAGTAGAGAATCAGCAGATTAGACTATAGAAAAAAGTAAATTACTAGTTTTACACTTTTTGTGTCGATTCTTACTATTTTAGGTTTATCGTGAAAGATCTTGCATACTTTTTTGCGCACATGCATCTATTTAACGTATAGCAGATTACTACATTACTTCTATATTTTAATAATAAAATAGATACATCATAGAATTATTTATTGATAGAGAAGCCAATACTTTTTTAGAATGCAATGTACATAATCCCTTTATTATGCACAATGAAGTATAATTCACTAACGCAGGACTATTAGGTACCATCATTTATTACTGTAAGAGCATTTGCTTTTAAATTAGCAATTTCTCTTTTAAACGCAGTAATCTGCTGATTCTCTGTATATGTTATTTAAGCCAGTTAAAAAAATGAATTAAGAAGTTTACGTTTTTAAACAGAGTAAATCAACGAGTTTCTTGTATTGAAAAGAATAAAAACAGGAATTTATAGTTTATAATAAACTAGCAACAGGTTTTAACGCTCCTGGAAAGAAGCTATTTTATATTTTTATAAAGTAGAAAAGTAGCAGCTTACACTTTGCTCGTTTTACACTTTTTGCGTCGATTTTTACTGTTTTAGGTTTATCGTGAAAGATCTTATATAATTTACTGCGCACATGCATCTACTTACTGTATACCAGATACTATACATTTCTTTTATATTTTAATAATAAAATACATACATTATAGAATTATTTATTGATAGAGAAGTCAACACTTTTTTAGAATACAGTGCACATAATTATTTTATTATCCACAATGAAGAATTGTTCACAAGCGCAGTACTATTAGGTACAATCATTTCATATTATGCATGTATTACTGCCGACTTATCATAGCTTATTCATAACATAACTGTGCTTATTCAATGCTTTTCATTCCAGTATTTTTTTTTCTTTTTTTTTAACGTCGCCATGTTTGTGCTTCCATGTGGTGCTAATCGACGACGGGGGTCTGCGGTGTGTTTGTAAACAAAGCACATGTAATTTTTACAGAGGTGCTTGTATCAATCGGCAGAGACTAGGATTCGAACCGGGTCACCGGCGTGGGAATCCGACACTCTACCGACTGAGCCGCCACAGGCCCCTTATTCAAGTATTATCGACCAGTATTATTCCTTTTTTTTCAAAGAATTACATTCTTAGAAAATTACATATTATATTGCAATAAAATCGACAGTAATCGCGGATATTGCAGTAATATCCACGCTTACACTAATGCAAGTATCATATAATATAAGGTGATACTAAACCCATTCGTCAAGAACAACAAAGAGAACCCACAATTTCATTCATTTTTCAATTTTGAACAAATGTCTCGCTGGGACGCTCTTCCAATAAAAAACAACAACTTTCCAGAGATATATTTTCTGAAAATCGAAAAGTAAACGAAAAAAGTGGATTTCCGTATTTGTCGATAACATGAGGGTTTAGCATCACTGTAATTGTAAACACTTCTACTACGCTATCCAATAAGGCTTGAGGACTACTTTAGAATTTCTAATTTTCTTAACGAAATAAATATATAAGACTAACGCTAAACCATAGATTCTCTAAGCACTACAATGTAGTATATGCTTACATATTTTTGGGTGAGAGTGTTAGTATCAGACTCAATTAAGAATTAAATACAAGCATCCGTCCTCTACGTCCCTCTTTACTCCCCGACCTTTCTCACCCTTGACTACTTTTTCACCTTACGCTCCCATACCTATATCTCCTTCGTATCAACCACGTAAGCACTACGTCTTAATAATGCGCAACGGTTCACGTTTGAGTTCTAATCTATTTCACGTACATACTAAACTATAATACATATTAAAAATACTAGATTAGATTATTTACCCATTCTAATTTTACACATTTTAATTTTAAAAATAGCACATTCAATTAAAAATACTAAAGTGGCTAAGAACCAACCTGCAATCAGAACTAAAAAGCTTACACTCAACTGTTCTACATAAACGCTAAATGTTGTATCATTTTCAGCAATGTTCTTAATATAGTGCCGGCGTTCGTGATCGACAAATAATTGAATTAATCCTCCTTCATTTAATTTTAGCAAAATCCAACTAAACTTAGAACGAAGTGGCGAGTTATGTGCAAACACGTACGACGTACTTCTTTCTATAAGCGCATCTTTAGAAATATGAACAAACACACTCTCACGTACGAAAATCTGTAAGAAAAGTTCTTGGTATAAACAAGCTACACGATGACCTTTCAATAAATAAGCAATGCATTGACCTTGCCTACTTATTGCACGGTAACGCTCACGAATGATATCTTCCGGGATTAGCTCCTTATATGTTTCTGCTCCGTAAAGGGAAAGATTGGACTTAATTAAATCGTCAACTGAGTCAACGGTAGGTCTTTCAGTCGGTACTGTACTTAATGCAGTCAAACGGCTTTGCACGAACGTGCTAGTTGCATAAACGGCGATTATGAAAGTAATGAAGAGTATTTTGCCAGACGAATTTTGCGGCTGCTTAACGCTTGCATTGCTCACGAACATGCGGATGAATTCTAAGACCACTACGTGTATCGGTTGTCTGAGAATGTATTTCAATAAAACAACAGAGATACAGCAACTTGAAATGAGAAAAATCAAAAATTTCCAATTCAAAATGAATGAAAAACTAATAACATATTTTACCGTTTCCTTTAAAGTTACAACTCTGAATCTGATAGAATAAAAGGGGTACGTCTGCATCTTCCAAAAATCGCGCACAAGCATGGTATTCATTAATATATCTACTAAGTTATTTACTAAATCTTTAACAAACCCAAAAGGTTCTCCATGTTTACCGACTAAACTATTACTATCATACTTTTTAACAGTAATTGTTGCATTTACATGTTTCAATACAGTGCATATAACCTTACATTCCACTCCGTCGCATCTTTCATAACCATTTTCTAATTCGTTATAACGATACATATCTTCATCAGTTTTTACCACAACCACTTTTAAATTATAGCCATTTAAATTTGTTACTTTGTCAAAATATAACGTACCGCAGAGTGGGCTGTCTACAAAGATCATTAAAATAACATTGTTAAAATACAATTTTAATTGAAAAAATATTACTACTACTTATGCTTTATATATACTTACAATCAGAAAATAGATCTTCATAGTTTTGTCCGAGTGGATGTTCGAGCAATGTCCAATATTCATTGGAAATATAACCAACTTGTACATTACTCCAAAATTTTGGAGCTAAATGTGTATAAGGATTAAAAGTGTACATAAATAACTGATTTTTTATGTTGCTGCATAAATATATTGCAGTCAAAATATTAAAAGCCCACAATGTGCTTAAAAATGTGTGTGCCATCTGACAACCAGTTTTAAAAACTTTATTAATTATAAGAAAACGTGATTCGTGGTTCCACCATATAGATTCCCGCATATCTTCTAGAATCGCCGTGAGATTCTCATTAGACGATATTGTAATAGCAACACTAGATGTAGGATGAATTTTTCTTTTTACATGTGTTTCGTTTAATGTTAAAACCTTCCGAAACCGCTTGTGTTTTTTGAAGAGAGAGTTTTTATTGTAATCAAATAAATTGAATGCAGTGAAAGAATCAAGCTTTGAATTCAAAACAGAATTATCTTCGCTCTTATTACTGAAGAGGATAATGATTTCTTTTTCGAAACATTCTTCAATTAATCTTCTCTGAAAACGTAAGACATTTAACTTTTTCTGAGCCACAGTAATTAGACCGAAAAATGACAGAAACTTACTGCCACTTTAGCTATGTTGTCTTGTTTTACAGACACAATTAGACTGTTTTTTGTTTTTGATTCAACCTGTGCATGAGTAGACTGAAATATGCTAATGCAATAAAAAATCAGTTTTGATATTTCCTTCATATTAAACTTCTTCCTAAACACATTAAAAATATTAAGGATTTTAATGTTTAACCTGCAAACAGAATTATAAAACGTATAGTCAACTTTTCTGTATCTAGAATAATGATTACAGCATTTTCACTTTAATATATTATCGATGTTTACGATAAAAAATTAAGTTAGTTATATTCACTTAATTTGTATACAATTTAACCAAACGTAAGAATAAGTTGTTTAATTTTACAAGTGCAATGTACATATAAAAGATTGTTTTGAAAAACTGTTTATTCAAAATATAAATTAGTAAACTTTCGTACATGTACCACATATGTCGATTGTTCTGAAACTATCGTTATAATAACAAATAAAATAAATTTACTGTTACTTCAGATATTCAATTCAATGTTGGTTATTAGTTATTTCTAACTTATTGTTATTAAGTATCATAAGCGGCTTGTGAAATCTTTTGAAATTTGAATTGTTAATATTGTAGACCAACGAATACATTAAAGTAATTTTCAAGTTGATCCTACATATTTTCGGTTTACTAGACAATTTTTTTAAATAACTGCAGTGTAGAAGCTGCGACTGTGAACTGAATATGAGTTGGGAATAAAAATTTTACCATGTATGTACAAGTTAAAAATAATCAAATAATATTTGTCAATAACAAAGACCACAACGTAAAATATTTTTCCATTCGAAGTCTCGGGTTCTAACGTATGTTTAAATATACTTATGTGCTAGTGAAAGGAAATTCATATAGTAAGGTGCAAATTGATTTTCACGCTTGTTAGAACACTTTTCAACTTTCTTATAGTTAAATATCGATTGCTTTAAAGCGAATTTCTTATATTTAGTTTATCCACTATATACATTTCCTTTTGCTTTCTCAAAAAGAAAGCTTTGTAACGATGAAAATTATGTCAATAAAATAGGTTTTCTAAAGTGTCTGTTAGTGTGTATACGTATGTACGTATAGGTGTACGAATGTATGAAACTAAAATTTGTGTCTACCATAACTCTTCAACGGAAGCATGTTACAAGCTAAAATTTTGGAGACATATTAGGATATGTCTTAACTTAGAACTGATTAGATTCTGTAACTGACTGGATGTGCGAACTCGCCGTTCACCACCGCCACGCCGTGCCGCCGAGTGAGGGTAGGCAGCCTGGATGCACTGCTGACTGCGAATTTAGCTGCTCCGCGCGACATCGCTCTCTTCCACGGTCATTTCTACCGAACTGGCTGGCTAAAATGATGGGAATAAAATCAGATACTACATTATCTAGTCCACTACTACCACACCAAGTTTCGAGTAAAAATATTAGTTAGATCATTTAAAATCGACAATCAGGCCAAAAAAATTATCTCGGCTTCTATTGGTCGGATCCTAATTTTTAAATTCACGTTTCTTTAGCCATATTCCAGTGCACTTAGCTGCAATACTTAGATAATACAATCTTCGAAGACAACGCTCCTTAGCATCGGCTATTTGCGCGTTTTTGTGGCATAGTAATTTTCTTACACATAAGAATTGTACACGTAATTATTGTGCACAATTTAGCATTGGTCAAATATATCTATATATAATCTGACCAATGCTAAATTGTGTACAATAATTACGTGTATAATTCGTATGTGTAAGAAAAAATTATGCCGTTTTTGTTAAGGGGTAACACCACTGTAGAAATTTCAAAAAATTGATTTTTTTATTGGCTTAAAACATGCTTTGAACCTTCTAGAATTTGGTACAAAAGGTCCTATCCCGGAAAAAAAAAATTTTATTTGAAATTTCGGGACATATACCGACCGTCTTTGGCCGCTCCGAAACGACCGATCGCTTACATGCAAGAGGTACGTACCTGATGAGAAGGACTGTCTTTTGGCTTGCCTATTGTTCGCAAACTTCCGTAATGCTCCTATAAATGTCGATCTTAAGCTGATGAGTCAGTTAGGCTAGTTTCAAAACAAAGTACGTTAGTGTAGCGTCTGTATATCGTAAGAAAACGACGCTCTCATTTTTGCATTCAAAATTATATTTTTGTGAAAGTTTTAATTATTTATTATTACGTTGAGCAAAATGCAAAAAGAAAACGTGGACGCGGGTAGAAAAGGCACGAAAAAAACTATCCAACACGGTATCGGAGCCGTAAATCAGCGAATCGCCCGATGAATCGATACGGAGCTGAAGGTGATTCCAGTGGCGTCAGTGCATCGGCAAAAAAGGTGAAGACATCCGAGGACAATTTCGATGTAAATTATACATTTGGATACCGAATCATTAACTTTTTGGCAGTATTTTCTGCAATTTCTGAGCATGTGAAGTGTAAAATGTGCGGTTCTAATATAACTTTTCATGAAAGAACTTCTTGGTGCTTGGGCTTCAAAATTGTGATTGTTTGCCCAAAGTGTCCAGAAATTGTTATACCTACGAGTAAATTTAAAAAAAAATGCATATGAAATTAATCGTCGGATGGTGTTAGCAATGCGACTGATAGGAGTAGGACTGAATGGAATGATGAAACTTTATGCGTTTATGGAATTACCACGTCCTGTTTTCCAATATTTCTACGATAAAATAGTGAATCTCATTTCAATAGCAACTTCAACAGTTCGTGATAACAGTATGAAGCAAGCTGGACAAGAGGAGAGACGAGAGAGCGAAGAAAATGGTGACAACAAGACTTTCAAAGGCATACTGGATTCTAAACCTACACTAATTTTGAATTACAAAAAAAGAGTGCATGGATCATGTACAGAAAAGAATGGGAAATTGTCTTCGAAATCTAAAAAAAAAAAAAAAGACGAAAGGCCTTGAAGAAAAAGGAAAATTAACAAATAAGTTGATTGATAAATTATAATATAAATTATAATAGCAGCAAGAAGGTTCTACTGTTTATTCTGACCATATTTACTCAATTGAAGAGATTATGGATAAGAACTGTAATAGATTATTAGCTTTATTTGGTGATTATAATTTAAGTAAAATAAAATGCTTTATATATAATTCTTCAGTGGTGGTGAATAAGGTAGGAAATATTAAAAGTCAAGTGTATGAAGGTGCACTTATATTGAAGAATGTCTGCGCGCTTCTCAATCTATAGCAGTGGTATCCTACACCTTTGGATATAGACTATACGCTGAATCTTCTATTTTCTGATGTGTCATTTGCAAGGGTGGAGTCTCTGGATTACGTAGTAGACATTGATAAACATCATCCTCCTTCTTTTCTTTAAGTTAGAGTCTCTCAAGTGGAAGCTGTTAATTTGCACTGTATTAAGTATAATTTTAAGAAAGTACATTTTGGTAAAATTTGTAGTATGTTAGAGTCCATAAATTGGTCTAAATTATAGTGTCATAAAAATATTGATGTAAATGTAAATACCTTTTACGATACTTTGAATGTAATTATTGATGAAAATGATTCTAAAATACATTTGTATAATTCACAGTATCCTAAATGGTAGACAATAGAATTAAAAAACTTAATTTGTGAAAAGAAAGAAGCTCACAAGCTATGGAAAAGAATTGGCTTACAGCCGGATTTTGTTTTTGAACAATAAAAAAAGTAGTGATATTAATGTCAGAGTTGAATAGTTTTCTGAACATTTTCAAGCGTCGTACAATGATAGTATTGTAGAAAGAATTGATAAAATTGAGTGTGATCAGAATTTAGAAGATATTTGTCTATTGATGATATTGGTAAATGTATTGATGAGATGAAAGATAGGTTTGATTATGGTATGGATGCAATTCCGTCAATTTTTATAAAATCTTGTGAAATTGCTTTACTAAAACCACTCTATATGTTATTTAATAATTCTCTATCTAGTGGTATTTTTCCTAATACTTGGAAAAATCTTTCATATATTGTACAATTTATTATTTTGTAAAGAATAAAGTTCAGCTTTTATTCTTTTAAAAGAGTAAATGATGAATTTAATTATTTACATAAGAATAAAGTCAAGAAATTATTCTTTATAAAAGAATAAACAAAATATATTATTCTTTATTTAAGATATGTAAATGTATCTGAACACCTATTTTGTAGTTCTACTGCTGTATTAACCATCAAATCCTTAGAGATTACTTTTAACCTAAAAAAGAATTATGACACTCGCTGATCACCTCAGTCGGAGTAATTCCACCAAAAAAACATATCTGAAAAACTAAAAGACCTTGACACTCCAAATTTTGTGTCATAGTTTATTGGCTCAAAGAAGAAGGAGAAAAATATTTCCAAGGCCTTAGATAATCTTATTTCAATTTTATAAAAAAAAGTCTTACACACAAAATAGCATATATGTATACCTATTTATATGTCAAATGGTTCAATCACCTCTAAACTTAAAAATGGAAAAAAGATTATCTAAGACTTTGGAAGTATTTTTTTCTTCTTCTGTAGGCCTAATAATCTACGACATTAAATTTTAAGTGACTAGGTCTTTAGTTTTTTAGATACGACTGTTTGGTGGAATTACTCCGACTGAGGTGATCAGCGAAAGTCATAATTTTTTTTAGGTTAAAAGTAATCTCTTAGGATTTGATGGTTAGTACAGCAGTAGAACTACAAAATATGTGTCAATCATCCTTTGACAACGAAATTTCCAAAGAAAACAGTGTATTTGCAATATTTTTTGTATAGGTTGACACTGTTACAATGAGTACTTAGCTAGTAACATATTCTATAATGAAGAAACAATCATTATAACATAGAAAATACAACAATTTTATATTGTATCTACGAAATTTACAAAATAAAACATTGTTTCTATGATGTTTAGAGGTTAGGTTGACACGATTAAGATTGAACTAAGTACTTATCTTCACATGATTGAAGATTATACATCCGTATTTTCTCGTCTCACAACTCATATCATAGAACACGTGCGAAGGTGTGAGATTGACGCGAACGATGCGACTGTTAGCACCATATATTCTAATCAACTACTTATTCGCATGACTTTCAAAATTAATTTTAATTGATAAGATTCAAATTTGCGATAAATAAAATAAAATTTGTTTGCGTTGTCATTTCATTTTAACTACTAGAGTGAAAATTAGAGTGAATAAATATCACTCTATTTTCTAGAGAAAATTTTTTCACTCTGGTTGTTACAGTGAGAAATTTTAGTCTATTAGAGTGAAATATCACTCTAAAATCGATTCACTCATTTTTTAGAGTGGAATTCTACTCTACCGGGTTAAGCATACAGTACTTAGATTAGATGATAATTATGATATTATGTTCTTTACCTGAGAAAATAAAAGTTAAATAAAATGAGTACCACAGATACGTACGAAAATAACAACAATCGAATAAAGCGATTTCAGTGTAGATAAGTTAATAAGATTTAATCATCAAAATCAAAGCAATGAAAATGATGTCTACATGATATATAGCAATCAATCATCGTTTGCAAGATAATTTCCCACATGATGTTAAATCTTTGTGCGAAAATAAATCCAATGTTCCCTTTAAGTCCCAAGCATCAAAATCGTCGTCTAAAAATTCTGAAAAAAGTCAGGCGTGGTTATTGGGATTTGGCATTTAAGCAAAAAAACTTTTCTTAAATTTTTTAGACTTCTCGGTTATTTTACGATTGAAAATAACTGAGGCCCACTTAACGAGATCGAAAATGGTCCACTTTGACCTGATGCATACATTTAGATTATACAATTTCGTGTTTATTACGTAGAACTCTTTAAAAAATAGAAAAATATATGAAGTGGAGGACCCACTCGGACTTAAGGGGATGCTGGATACCGATATTACTCTCTTATTATGAAATAGTGAAAATTCACTGTAGAACAGTGAATATTCACTATTTTGAATAGTGATAACTCAGCAACTAAAAAACAGTGAATATTCACTATTTGAAATAGTGAAATAAATTTTCACTACTTGAATCAGTGAAATTTAATCATATTCAGTAAATTAAAAAAATAAGGCTGTTATTTAAACGCGTATATATAATTATTTATAAGGTTTATTAGATATTGATTATGTATTATCATTTGAATATTTGTATATATTAAAATAAGAAATAAATTAAAAATGCGAAAAAAACTTCTCCGATGGGGATCGAACTCTGGTCCACAAGGTTTACAGTCCAACGTCTTCACCACTTGCCTACGTAGATTGCCTACATAGAGTAAATTTTATAACTCATATAAGGTGCTGCGAATATAACTGATGTAAATATATTGATTAAAAATGTACTACCGATAATATGAATAAATTCATTAGTATGCACATTACAAAAAAGATTAAAGTTGAATTTAATTATAATTTTTCTTTTGAAAAATTAATAATTTTAGGCATTTGTCCAATTTCTTACACAGGGAATATGGTTCAGAATTCTAATTAAGACATTAATTGCACCATTTTTATTAATTAATTAATTAATTATTTTGTTATTACATAATAAAAATAATATTTAATATTCATGAAATAAAAATAATGTCAACTGAAATTAGGTTATGAAATACCAACTCGATCCCTACCTTGCCGGCTTTTAACTTATGTATTAACTACCAAATTAGTGATAAGTCACTATTTTCCTAATAAATACAGTTTTCACTGGCAAAATAGTGAAATTTTCACTTTTCGTAAGTGGAATTATTTTAACTAGCTAAAATAGTGACAAGTTCACTATTTCAAATTAAGAGAGTACAGTATCATTTTATTCAGTGAATATATGAGATCTTCAAATTTTTCGAACGTACGCACAATCTATTTCTCACTTAGAATATGGGTAGTTTGTAAAATTGAGTTAAAGGAAAAATGGACTGCATAAAACGGAAAATCGATAATATCGTTAATGGGAACAAGGTATAGGACTCGGCTCTCTCCGGCTCTCTCAGGGTTAATATGATAATTGTTATTAAAATAGAGCGAGAAAAAGGAATTTATAATTATCTTAACCGTATTATAATGAGTTTTCTTTTCATATTTATTTATTGAAAATGGAAAATCTTTCAAAGTAAAAACACACTTGCAAATTTTCTTCTAAAAATGAAAATCAATTTAAAATTGATTGATTTATTGATATTCGATTCTTACTTTTCTTACTTTTATGAAGATATAAAAATATTATTAGCTTGAAATGACTCGTAAATAAATAAACAAATAAGTAATCAATGCGTAGGAAGTATCGATGTAAATCATACGTCACGGTAAGTCAGCGCTTTTTAATCAGTAGATAATAAAATAATTTTAAAAAATCTTATCGAAGAAATTAATGGATTTTCTGAATGATACAAAATATTTTCATATCTAATATTAATATCTTCTACAGTTCCTGTAGAAGCAATTGATACTAAGGCATATAAATACGGGATATTAATGAATATTTATTAAGTTGCTATTGTGACAAAAGCAAGATGAAAAAAATTATTTTATTCCTCTGTGGACTTCTTGCCCTCTCGCAAGGTTATGATTATTCTCACAACTTTATTTTTGCAAGTATTAAACTTATTTTAAAATGCTAACTAATATAATTTTTCTATACGCAGGGCGAGTGCTCAGTTCCAGAATCGTTAATGGCAAAGATGCTAAGGAAGGGGAAATTCCTTTTCAAGTACGATAAATGTCACTATTATTTTGAAAATTACATGTTTTTAATAGTTAATTTGGTACCGTTTATTTGGGTTAGGTATCTCTGCAACGATTCGGTAGCCACTTTTGTGGAGGATCCGTATTGAACGAAAACTATGTCATCACAGCAGCTCACTGCGTGCAAGGGTAAGAAAGTAATTTAAATTATTCTTCATTTGAAAAAGTTTGGGTGAAAATGATTTTTTGATCGGCATTTGAACAATGGGCAGAGAACCTAAACCGATTTATGCATCAATTTGAATTATTGAAACTAATTAAGGATGTTTACCTGGTGAAGGAATTGACAATCAGATTTTAATGAAATGTGGTATACCAGTAGATATAATTCCCAAAGTGATTTAGTTAAATTTTAAGATATTTAGCATGGCGTCTTATGAGAAATTGCACTTTTGTCGTTTCGATTTGCATATTTCAAAGAACTAGACAGAAAGATTATCTTGAAAATGTTTGTATTATAAGGAAAATATTTGACCAACATTTATTGGCTTTGAAAATACGCATTGGGTGATGCCGAATGTAAGAATAAATTGATTGATACAAAAAAGATGTACTTAACCTTGAAAACAGTCAAATCCGTGTTTGTTTTGAACTTTTTATACATAAATAAGATAAATATAGTTACTTGAATTGTATGTATAATCGTAAATTCTGGTTCATTTATACACAAGCTTAAATAAAATATACCTCACAAACAAAAGAATTAAAAATAGTGCATTAATTTTGACTACCAATGTAACATCAAAGGATATTGGTATAAATATCGTGACGTTGTTCTACAACAACAAGTTTAATGCACTACATCTTCTTTACACCGTGAGCTGGAAGCAAATTTTAGGTGGTCAGGCATGCCGAAAAAACGGACTCGGTACATTTGTTGTAAAGGCTTTCAGTAATCGAAAAAACATTGGGTCAAAATCGTAGCTGATCGTTTTTAGAAAGTATGATGGAAACACAATATAGTATATTATGCACCTAGGGAATAAAGTGAGCCAGTAAATGCCTGCGTGTGGTTTGACGCCCGAGCGGAGCAAGGGCGTCATACACGCTGGCAATCGCTGGCTCACTTTATTCACGCATGTAATATACAATTTTTTAACATATCTACCAGAAAGTTCGTACTCGTTCACCGCCGAAAAGGGAAAATAGTGCTACATTAAATCGCCTTCGGCTCGGGCACAAACAGCGCGTGGCGCGGCGGGGACTAGAGTAGGGGTAGGGATTTAATGTAGCGCTTTATTCCCGACTCGGCGGGGATAAAGTACGTACTTTATGGCTGGGTGTGTTAAAAATAATTTTTTGAACACACCTACAACCACACGCAGGCATTATTTACTGGCTCACTTTATTCCCTAGGTGCATAATATACCATTTTTTCAATAACCACTCTTAGCTTTTAACCCAGGATCAACGCCGAGAATGTGGTGGTTCTCTGCCCCATTATTTTTTTATTTATTATTATTTTGAGTTAGATTTATAAATTTTCAAAACAATAACAAAAGTATTTTAAATGAATGTAGATAACTTAAACATAACTGACAATTCACAGATGTTTAAAAGAAACCTCGTCTACTGAAATCCTTAGCCTCTCTGAGTATAAAGTATGATTTAGGTGATTAACTTTATGCTTATTCCGAAATTTCAAAAACGCGCGATGAATGGATTCTCCAGCTTCTTCAGACCATAATCCTAGGCCACAATTTAATTCCAAAAAACTTAAACATTTATCAATATGTTCAACTATAACATGAATCTTCAGAGTTTCAGAAATCTCTGTAGCCAAAAAAGTTTTTCTGAATTCAGTAATACTTGAGTGTAGGTCTGATGAAATCCTCCTAGTCACTGAAAAGCAGTTATCGACGATTTTATTCATCGCTTTCAAAGTTGAAACAAAAGGAACCAATTTCAGTTTCTCAATACCTTTACAAATTTCACTGTAACAAATTAAATAATCTGCTCGTTTAAATTTTTTTTCAAGAAATGATAAGGAAGTTAATATTCTCATTCGAAACAAATTGAAATTTAATATTTTATTGCTATTTAATTTTCACATAATATTGTTATTTATTAGTTCTTTTTTAAATACTTGAAAAATTTAATTTACCATATGAATCAATTGCTGAATAACGTAATTGTGATGTCTACAAGAACAACGGCATCAAAATACCACCAACCACAACATATCCCTGGCTATTAAAAAAAAAATTATTATCTTATTTCTTTTATAATTTCTAAAAAACGATCTGCTACGATTTTGATCGAATGTTTTATCGATTACTGGAAAATTTCCTTCCAGATCACCGTGTTTACTTTTTGAGATATCTGAAAAATTCCAACAATTCATAAAAAGAGTATCATGTATTAGGATGTTGAATAAGTTCGCTGTTTCATCATGAAAATTAATGCTTTATTTTAAAAAATTAGTAAAAAAACATGTCACTCAAAGTATTGTCCATCGCTAGCCACTACTTTTTCCCATCTTTCTGGCAGCATTTGAATTCCACGTCGGTAAAACAACACATCTTTTGAGGCTATCCAAGAGTATACCCATTTTTTGGCATCTCCATAAGAATGAAAGTGCTGCTCAGTCAGGCCATGTGCCATCGATCGGAACAAGTGATAATCAGAAGGGGCAATGTCTGGTGAATACGGCGGGTAGGGTAGTACTTCCCATTTAAACGTTTCCAAGTAGGTTTTCACAGTTTTTCTTTCAATGCTTGACTCAAACGCATCAATTGTAATCGATAACGATCTCCTATGATAGTTTCATTCGGTTTGAGCAGCTCACAATAAACTACACCCAGCTGATCCCACCAAATGCAGAGCAGAAGCTTGAAACCATGAACATTTGGCTTTGCCGACGATGTTGATGCATGGTCGGGTTTACCTCACGATTCTCTATACTTAGGGTTATTGTAGTGTATCCATCTTTCATCGCCCGTCACGATACGATGCAAGAAACCTTTCGTTTCTGCCGTTGAATCAGAAAGTTCACATGTGAAATGACGCTGTTCGACGTATCTCGACTTCAACTCGTACGGCACCCAATGTCCTTGCTTCTACGAGGGTAGTTCAATAAGTTTTTAGAATAAAGTATAAAAACAATTTTTTGGGGTAAATTTTTTTTTATTTTTCAACATAATCTCCTTGGAGCTCTATACACTTGGTCAATCGCTTTTTAAGTTTTTTTAATCCTTCAGAAAAGTGCGTTTTCGGAAGTTCCTCAAAATAAGCACTTACAGAGGCAATGACGTCTTCGTTGTCCGTAAATCTCTGTCCACCGAGCCATTTTTTCAAGTTTGGAAATAATAAAAAGTCACTGGGGGCTAAATCTGGTGAATACGGTGGGTGTTCGACCAATTCGAATTTTAGTTCTTCAATTTTAGCCATTGAAACGAAGCATGTGTGAACTCGGGCGTTGTCGTGATGAAAGAGAATTTTTTTTCTCGCCAAATGTGGTCGTTTTTTTTTTAATTTCTTCTTTCAGCTGCTCTAATAATGATGCATAATACTCACCAGTAATTGTTTTACCCTTTTCCAAGTAGTCAATAAGTATAATTCCACGTGCATCCCAAAAAACTGTAGCCATAACCTTACCAGCTGACTTTACGGTCTTTGCCTTCTTTGGAGCTGGTTCGCCTGTGGAAATCCACTGTTTGGATTGTTCCTTTGTCTCAGGAGTGTAGTGGTGTATCCATGTTTCATCCACAGTCACAAATCGACGAAAAAATTCCTCAGGATTACGACTTATGCGCGCCAAAAGAGCCTCAGAGGCGACCACTCTATTGCGTTTATTCTCAGCTGAGAGCAAACGCGGCACCCATCTTGCCGATAGCTTTTTCATGCCTAATTTTTCATGTAGAATTGAAACAACTGCACCTATAGATATCCTTGTGGCCTCAGCTAACTCACGCACTTTTAATCTTCTATCCTTCAACACCATATCGTGGATTTTATTGATGATTTCGGGAGTAGTTGCTTCTACGGGCCTTCCTGAACGTGGTTCGTCACTTATTGATGTACGACCACGCTTAAATTCATTTACCCAGTTATAAACCGTTGCTAAGGCAGGGGCAGATGTGCCATGAACTGAGTCCAATTCATTTTTTATCTCATATGGAGTTAAACCCTTTAAATGAAAATGTTTAATTACCGCTCTGAACTCGTTTTTTTCCATTTTTCTTAACAAGCAAATTTTTTTTTTCAATTGGTTATAAAAACACGTAAACTCAGAAGATGTGGACTGTGACTGCACCATATATCTAGTCGGGAGTGGTGCTGACTGAAAACAGATGATTTGGAGCGATTCGCGCGCCATCTGTTGGTCATTCTAAAGACTTATTGAACTACCCTCGTAAATCATGCTTTCAAACGCTTCGAAACTGTTGTGTGATCAACTTCTAATGATTCTACAAGTTCAGCTAGCGTCTGACATGAGTCTTCACAAAGCAATGCCTCCAATTCTTCATCTTCAAACCTTTTCGGTCCCCCAGAGTTTTCTTTATCTTCAATATCAAAATCATTATTTTTGAAGCGTCTAAGCCAATCTCTGCATGTTGTTTCCAATAGAGCATGGTCATCGTAAGTCTCAACAAGAATCCTGTGTACTTCAGCAGCAGATTTTTTTTAATAAAGTAGTGCAGTAAAATTCCCCACAATTACTTCTTTATTGGCACGAAATTTGACATTTTAACATTATGAAAAAAAAGTTGTTTACACCTCGGCGAAATGACGTATACTGAATTTCAAGCTTGCTTATAGTACTTGTATACCACCATCAACTATATGCGCGCAGTACTAGTAATGTCATCTGTTGGAAAACAGCGAGAACTTATTCAACATTCCAATAATATATCAAAATATGGTCTTAAGGTGACTCGTATACAATTTCCGAATCGATTGAGTGTGCACAAAAAACGTTCCGAAAATCTTATTTAAAGTAGCTCCTGCATGATATATAGCACACTAAATGATCATTTATTAAAACATTTTATTTAGCACTTTACTGAGTAATTTTAATACCTGAGAATATATAATATGAATAAAAGGCTTATTGCATGACGAAACAATTTTTTTTTTTTAAATTTGTTATATTACAAGAGTAGATATTGTTAACTAAACTAAAAAAAGGAATTTTGTACTTTAGACACATCCGATTTTAATTTGGAAGGTCTGCTTTTATTCCTTGGATAATTTCAGGGGGACTTACATATGGAAAAATTGAAAAATAATATAAATTCAATGAGTTGACCTAATTGGATTAGATTATAGCATACTTCCTTTGTACACTTTTCGAAATTTTGCAATACAACCAAAAGTAAAGATACATCGCTTCGAAAATCCTCACGTTATGGTTCATACGCGGCGCCTTTGAAATCCCATGAATCGGGACATCATAAATAGTCCAGTCAACAAAGAGCTGAAATCGACTCTGAGGTTACAGTGGCGGCATTTTCTATATATAATCCAAACGCCACATAAAGCTCTTCGTATTTTTTTTACTTCCTCGCGATTTTTAACGTTAATTTGTTAATCTCAGTCTCTTCATTAAGTATATCTCGATGTTCAACTTGAAATTTTGGTCATTCCGTTGTTATTAACAATAATTAGTGCAAATTGGGAATTATATATTTATGTTTATTTTTCAGTTTCCTCGTTTTTTTTTTTTTTTTTATTATTATTTAACGTCGCCATGTTTGTGCTTCCATGTGGTGCTAATCGACGACGGGGGTCTGTAAACAAAGCACATGTAATTTTTACAGAGGTGCTTGTATCAATCGGCAGAGACTAGGATTCGAACCCGGGTCACCGGCGTGGGAATCCGACACTCTACCGACTGAGCCGCCGCAGGCCCCTATATAATAGTGTTAAATTGATAATAAATAAATATGCAGTGCTAAAGTGATGGAATGTATTAACTACAGCGTTATGCAAGAAAGAGAACCGAATGAAATCGGCTACGCGTAACGGTTGAGCATGTGTCTTTTGTCTCAAGTGCATTTCCCGAAAGGTCGTAAAAATAGGGCCATCGTTGACGCTCTCGACAACAACAAGGCAGTTTCCTCGTGTTTCGTTTATGCAATTTTTGTTATTAGCAATAAACAATTAAAATTATTGATTTTATTAAATATCTCGACAAATATTGCACATAGAGCAACATTTATTTTAACAAATTTTTTCATTCAATTAAAGCGCACATATTTTTATTCTTATGTTTTTAATTGCTAATAACAATAAATCTACTGGTGATAT
Organism: Gastracanthus pulcherrimus; assembly: GCA_949152435.1. NCBI lineage: Eukaryota > Metazoa > Arthropoda > Insecta > Hymenoptera > Pteromalidae > Gastracanthus > Gastracanthus pulcherrimus. Next base: position 41,043,733 of record OX424572.1, read on the forward strand.
TTTCGTAACGCTTGGATATTTGTATAATAATACTGTAAGAGAATAAAACTGCATAAAAAGAAACACGAGGAAACTGAAAAATAAACATTAATATTTAATATACAAAGCCTGTAAGCGGTAGAATATACAGGGGAATAATTATTTCATCATATATGGTTAAAATATTGGTTTTACAAAAAGAGCATAAGAATGAAAAAATTGGTTAAAATAAATGTTGCTCTATGTGCGATATATGTGGAGATATTTAACAAAATCAATCATTTTAATTGTTCATTGCTAATAACAATAAATCTACAGGTGATATTTTCGTAACGCTCGGATATTTGTATAATAATACTGTAAGAGAATAAAATTGCATAAAAAGAAACACGAGGAAACTGAAAAATAAACATTAATATTTAATACACAAAGCCTGTAAGCGGTAGAATATACAGGGGAATAATTTATTTCATCATATATGGTTAAAATATTGGTTTTACAAAAAGAGCATAAGAATGAAAAGATGTGCGCTTTAAGGGAATGAAAAAATTGGTTAAAATTAATGTTGCTCTTTGTGCGATATATGTGGAGATATTTAACAAAATCAATAATTTTAATTGTTCATTGCTAATAACAATAAATCTACTGGTGATATTTTCGTAACGCTCGGATATTTGTATGATAATACTGTAAGAGAATAAAATTGCATAATAAAAACACGAGGAAACTGAAAAATAAACATTAGTATTTAATACACAAAGCTTGTAAACGGTAAAATATGCAGGGGAATAGTTTCTTTCGAAATTTCTGGTTAAAATATTGGTATTACGAAAAAAGCATAAGATTGAAAATATGTGCGATTTAATTGAAATAAAAAATTTGTTAAAATAGATGTTTCTCAATGTGTAGTATTTTTCGAGATATTGCCAAAAGGTCACAATTTGCACTAATTATTGTTAATAACAACGGAATGACCAAACTTTCGAGTTGAACACCGAGATATTCTTAATGAGGAGACTGAAATGAACAAATTAACGTCTAAAAATCAAGAGGAAGTAAAAAACATACGGAGACTTCCATGTGGCACGTGTACTAATATGTGACCTTCGACCCTCTCTGTGTAAAATTGCAGGGTCGATTGTTCATGTGGTTAGTGAGCAAGGTAGAAAAACACCTCCCACAACAGGCTCATACGATATTTTATAGCACAACAACCTCAAAATCGACATTAAAGTTGGCATTTTGAGGTTAGTGTGCTATAAAAACTATAGCATTGCCGTGCGCGCAGCTTACCTACTATGCGCGGACAAGGCTTGTACAGGCTTATAAGCGAAAAATATTGTTTATCTGATTTCGCGCTAACCACGTGAACAATCGATCCTGCAATTTTACACAGAGGTTTGCGAGGGTCGATTTCAACTCTTTGTTGACTGGCCTAGAAGAAACTTTCGATAGCTGAAACTCTAGCTAATCTCGTTCATTTTGCAAACTTCAAACAGATTGGTGAATCGGCTCAAGTTCTGGATCGAAATGATCAATACCGCAGAAGAAAAAAAAATATCAAACAACCCAATTATTTATACTTAAGCATGTATACACTTATGAACAATTTGGTGTAACTTTTTGGGTTTTTATTATTTTTCAATGTTTCCATGAGAAAGTCCCCTGAAATTCTCTAAGGAATAAATCGAAACCTTCTAAATTAAATTCCAAATTAAAGTCGGATGAAGGATAAAAAATCGCCGTGTGTTTAAGTACATAAATCCTTCCTTTCCAGTAGTTAAAGATATCTACTCTTGCAATTTAATAAATTTTGTTAAAAACAATTTGTTTCAACATGTGAAAAGCCCTTCTTTCACACAATATCTTCCTTTACATTAAAATGTTTCAGTAAAGTGCTAAAAAAATGTTATATTGAATGATCCTTTAGAGTTCTATATATCATACAGGAACCACCTTAATATACGTAAATAATATTTTTTAAATTTATTTGTGATTTTTAAAATGATTTATGATTGCTACAATATAATACAAAAAAATATGTTTTTCTCGTGAATAAAATGATATTTTTACTCTTACATGATTCACTTTTTATGCTTTGAGATTCGAATTTCGACGTTTTCGTACTATTTATGTAAATATCTTTTTAATAAGTTCGGCTCCCCATACTTTTTATTGACTCATTAAAAGTGCGGATTTCGTACTTTTATACCTTAGTTTAAAGGTTTATTACCTTGGTCAGAAGGCTACATTTTTAGATTGAAATTTCTTCAGAAAAACTAATACAGAATGTAATATTTTTAAAATACAATATTATAAAATCCTAAGCCATAGTATTATTGTATAAAAATTGAATGTTTATTTTTCATTCAAGTGAAAATATAAGACGAAAGGAAAAATCGAAAATAAAATTGCCGAATATTCTTGGTATTTCTTATTTTACCGAAGAATAGAAATGAAAATATTAGAAAACATTTCAATTATTAAAACAGAATACAATTGAAAAGTCAGCTTACTTAGTAATTTCATTGATATAAACTTATCCACATATTTAATTGTAGCTTCGTCAAGTCTTTTAATATTTTTCATTATTAATCATTCGGAGTTATTATCCTTATGCTTATTATGCTTTATGATTTTAAGTTTTGAGTTTCTAAAAAAGTGTCCATCTGACAATTTAGCCTTCTGATGAAATACCTGTCCCCGATTTGAAGTAATTTTTTCTGTAAATTTTTTCGTCAAGATGATTTAAAATTTTTTGAGGGTATACATTTCATGTTTATAAATAAACTAAAAATCTTTTTTGATTCTGAAGTACTTTCATTCGCGTACTTAACGAATTTCGCAGTTCGTCACTTTATTGGTTGAATTATTAATTTTTAATACAAACTTCTAAAAGGTGTCCCTAATTCTTCGTACTATACATAATTAGGGACAATTTATGTTTCGTATCCTAGTACGGCCTCCTCTTAAATAAAATACATTTTTTACCTAATTAAGATCATATCTTGACTATAAATTGTATCTGCAATGTTCAATAATGTTTGTTATAAATAACGGTATATACTTACTTAATATATTTAATTGTTGAATGTACTTTCCAGATCGTCACCTACTGGAATAACCATTGTTGTTGGCACAGTATACTACAAAAAGCCACACCAAAGTCGCCAAGGTTTGAAAATCACGGTACACGAAGGATTCTCGCCTGCAAACTCTTACATTAACGATGTTGCTTTGATCAAAGTAAATATATAAACGCAACACTATGTTAATTTTTCTTGACTATTGTAAATTAAATACAAACCGTGTTTAATCATAATTTTCTAAGGTAAATGCTCCTTTCGAGTTCAACTCGTTGGTACAGCCAGTTCCTCTACCAGACCTTCACACTAAAATCGCTACCAACAGTACTGCTGTTGTTTCGGGTTGGGGAATGCTCGGCGGGGTAAATATAATAATTTATCTTTAATATTTTTTCACTTTCACATATTTATACCGCATTTTTCAAAATCGTTTGACATCGAAAACTTTTGATTAACTAAATTGCTGTTAATTAAATTCCATCTGTTAATGACTATGTGGAAATTTGAACAGTGTAGAATATATGCGCTATTTTTACCCGTATTTCATATCTCTGCAAGTGCTTGTAATGTAATTTATATGAATTTCAGACCACCGGTGGTATTCCCGAGAGTCTAAAGAAGGCACAGATCTGGGTCGCCGATCAAGTATACTGCCGTGAAGTCATGAAGAAACAAGGCATGACCATTCACCCCACACACATATGCGCGAACGACCCGACAACCAGAAGGGGACAATGCAATGTATGTTATATTGTTATACAGTTTGAATAACTATTTTTGTTACTATTATTTATTTTAATCTATTTATAGGGAGACTCCGGTGGCCCGCTGATAGTCAATGGAAAACTCACTGGTCTTGTATCCTGGTCAGTCAAGGATCCATACTGTGCCAGCACTGAGTATCCCGGTGTGTACACCCGTGTTCCTGAATTCGTTGACTGGATTCTCGACCATGCAGTTTAAATAAACTTTAATCAAAACCGTCTGACTGTGCATTTACTACAATTTACAACACTTTTGTGCATTAACCAGCGATATAGCATAAATTGCTAAAGAAACAGTTGCTTCTTCTCTCAATTGCCCATAACTTTTTACGGAATAATAATTTATTGTCACTGAATGCTATTTTTGAATAAAGAATACTTTCTTAAATTTTTGTGTTTTTGTAGCCTTCCAATGCACAATTAATAATTAAGCAGATACTTCAAACTGCACTGAGGCAGCGCCATAATCCTATTTCTCTTATTCCAAAAGAAAAATCCAGCTGGAACTACCATGTTTCTTAAGTCGCGACTCATACACATCCCACGTCGGGGCAGAACAGTAGGGCGATGTGCCACCCCTGTAAGCGCGGAATTAACCGGTAATGTGCTTCTCCAGCTTGACGAAAAAATCATTGTACACTCTCTCGAAGCAGAGAAGAAAATAAAGGCGGGGCTAGCGAATGTGCTTCTTACGCGATTTTTAGACTAAGGGAACCCTCGATTTTTTGCGGCTTTAGAGAAGAGCTTGGCATTTTTCTGTTTTATTGAGTATTCATTGTTGCTTTTTCTTTTTTGAATTGGCATTAATTTGAAGCAACTGCGAATATTCGAGATAACGAATTCGCTCAATATGGAAAAATTTGTCTTCTCAGAGTAGTAGACAAAAGAATGTCAAAAGAATTTTTTAAGTGAAGGTTTACTATACAACCAGATTTTTGCAATTTGTAAGGAAGATCAGCGAATGATTGAACTAATTAGCACCAAGGCTTCCGAAATGACTTTTTCGATTTAGAGTTCATTTTTAATGAACTTGTTGTTGACTCATTTGTTTAAAACTTTGCATATAAGGGTGTCTGAAGTCGCTCTTTACGAATTTGCAACTTGAATTATGTACAAAGAAAAGAGTAAACCAAATGGTTGACCAAATGTATATACCAATACCTATTGTATCAAGTACTTCTGAAATCTATTCCGTTGTCAGAATTTCAAGATTCAAAATGGCCTGTACAATATGAAGGCCCAAAAGTAAATAATTACTGCTTTCTAGTGAAAATCTGTATTCAGGGGCTTTTCGAGTCTCTGATTGCGAATCCGATGTAAAAATTTCAAAATTCAAAAGGGCCTATTCAATATGGAGGCCAAAAGATTCTAAAATTACTGTTCTATGGCTAAAATTGGTATTGATCGACCCTTGGATCGGACATTTTGAGTTTTTAAATTCTGACATTCAATTCGTAATCAGCGACCCTAAGAATCACTTTCTCTTTGAATTTCGTATGCCGTACAACCACAAAGAAAACAAACCATGTTTTAGTCATCAGTTTATTTACTTTGGTTTAATGTTATCAATACAATAGTGAACAAAATTAAATTTTTTTATTTTTTTTATCTCTAATATTAACGAAAGATAATTTACTATAACTTAAGTTCACTTTAGCTCTTCGATCTGATTTGTTTGAAGCTCTAATTAGCAAAATATTTGCAGTTATCGTTTCAATATATTTAAGTGAAACTCAGAATTGTGATAATACAAAAATAATGTAATTTTTAATAATGTCTTCGAAATTAAGTGTTACTATTTAATCACACAATTAATAGATCAACTACCTATTTTGCAACAAATGTGTAGAAAATTACAATGATAACTAGAAAAATATTTCGAAGCAAGTTGTTACCTGTGTATTCAAAATATGATGCCCAAGGGTGTACCTAAAAAGATTAAATAACAGTTATGAAACTTCATTAAAATGAAATTGATCTGGCAAAAGAAATTCAAACCTGTAAATATCACTTATTACTTCTGCTTAAGGTGATGTTAAACCCCGTGTTAAAGGTAAATACGGGGAACCACTTTTTTCATTCATTTTCAATCTTAAGAAAATATCTCTATGGAAAGTTGTTCTTTTTGATTGGGAAAACAACTTTCCATAGAGTTAATTATTCAAAATTGAAAATGAAATACGAAATGTGGATCTTCATATTTGTCAGTGACAGGTGGCTTTAGCATCACCTTAATAAAACCTTGGATTGTCGATGAAGCTTCTGTGTAAGCAAGAAAAATACGTAAGCTTATTAAAAATTTCAAAAGTTTTCAATGTCAAACCTACAATTATTAAAAAAAAGCACTAAAAAATTGATTTTTCATTGTCCTGTTTGGTCGAATAGGTAGTTTTTTAGCTTTGATTTTAAAAGAAAATTCCGTACGTATTTTTCTTCATTTTGTACCTCCGAACATAACTACCTGAGACCTTTTCACCAAAATCAGTATTTCATCGCCAATTACATTTGCAAAATGGCTAATTTTTAAGTCATTTTTAAGCAATTTTTAGATTTTCTCAAGCATACAGCGGTGTTACTGACAGAAATAATGATAATTATTGTAAAGTAAAATTGACGGCGAATATAATAGTGTTAAATTGATAATAAATAAATATGCAGTGCTAAAGTGATGGAATGTATTAACTACAGCGTTATGAAAGAAAGAGAACCGAATGAAATCGGCTACGCGTAACGGTTGAGCATGTGTCTTTTGTCTCAAGTGCATTTCCCGAAAGGTCGTAAAAATAGGGCCATCGTTGACGCTCTCGACAACAACAAGGCAGTGCAGACTCTCGTATGGTTCACATCGAATGCCTATTAGGGAAAGCATCGGCTTTTTAGCGTAAATGCGTCACAGGAATATATCGGCTAGGCATTTGAATAAATATAATTTTGATAGTTTAAACTGTAATTGAATTATTAATTTCTCCTCTCGTGAATTCTGCTTTATGCCGGAACAATCGGTATTTGTAGACCCATAACGTCACTTTTTACTACATTTTACATACGTCATGTAATAGAAAAAAAGTTAAGGTTAATTGGTAAAATAAAGAAAATAGATTTTCGGGTAGAAACAGTCCCCTTAACAAATGTATGTATTTATTAGTAAACACCTTCCTGTGACATAGTCAGAATAGGAAACACTAAATGACTAAGGCCTTTTATTATTACTACAACAGTTGTGAAGCAGTACAGTCTTACAGAACTTTACAATAGTACAATCTGTAATATTGTAAAAATTAACTGCTAAATATTCAATTTATTTGCGAGTAAACGTAATAATAATACATCCGAATTCAAAGGATCGCATGCTCGGGCACATTCTCAAAACAATAATTAACTAATCTTTACTGGAAAGTGAATGATAAAAATTAGAAAATGTAATTTAACTACAGGTATGCAGTGAGTGTATAGGATATTGTAGTTTGCTTCTTCCTAGAGGAAGCTTTGTCATAGTAAAAAGAGTTTTTCTTCTAAACATGTTACAAACATGTTTCGGACTGTTTGGAATCAGAATACACTATTTTTAGAAAATATCCGTATGCATGTGTGTGTGTGCGTGCGTATGTGTAGCTCTATATCTGGAGTAATCCACGATTAAATTTAACATTCAGGGCTCTATTTTTTATAGGAGAATCAAAAATATTCTTTTTTTTAAAGGAGTCTCAAAAATACTTCGTTGCCCATCTGAACGAAAATGGCCACTTTTTTCCCTGAAAAGCGAGACCAAAATTACATTTTTTGCCCGCAAAAATGATTAACGGGAGAAAAGTGACTTCACTATAAAATAATCAAAATTCCTTTATTTCATCAAGTTCTACCAATAACCCTGATTTTCGATTGTCTTTTAACAGTAGTCCCGCTTTCCAAGTCAAAAAGTGGCCACAGTTGAGAGACGCATAAAGTACTATATGTAACTCGAGAAAAAAGTCAATTTTTCCCTCGGGTGATAACTAAACTCACCCGCAGGAAAAATATTCCATTTTCTGCCCTTGTTACATAATGTACTTTTTTCTTGTTTTTCGATAAGTTTTTGTTTTTTATGCATTTTTCTATTTTTGAGTTTTAATTTTTCTGCTTCTAATATATTAGAAATAATATAATCAATTTAATGATAATGCATTTGAAAGAGCGTCAAATGACATGTTTTTCTGATCAGAAATTTTTTATAAGCTATTTTTCTTTTTCTGTTATACACGGAACTGTCATGATTTTACTAAACGGTTATATCTCGGAAACATATCATGGAAATATATAGAAAAAAATTGAGATGATCAGTAACATGAACTACCGATAAGGAGCCAATTCCTGATCAGTTAAAGCACGTCGTAACGTTATTTGTTGTGTCAAATCGTAAAGATCAGATATTAATGGAAAATGAAATTTCTAAGAACAAATATAACTGTTAATCTTTAATATAAAATTTAAAAAATACATATAATAATCAAAATTAAGTTAAATATAAAACTTGAAAGAAAAAAAGCCGTGGGAGTAATCCTGATCACTTAAGATTTGTATGGGAGTAGTTTCGGATCATATCAAGGCCCAATTCCTGATCACATATATTATTGACGCATAAGTATTTTATATGATAAACAAAAACTTATTAAGCAATACTAATACAGTAGATATACTAAAATATAACATTTCTTGGTTGAGTGATTATAAATGTGAAACTTCGGCGAGGTAAAAGTGTTCGGTTATTCGTACTCTGTCTACTGCACGATATAGACTCGCGTGCGAGCATATATTATAACCTATAAAATGCGCATAGTGTTGTGATTTATTGTCACGTTTTCTGCGACTTTTACATGATAAATTATTTACGCATGGATTAAAACTACTTATAGAATTATGTTATTACAAATATTTGTGTATTTTAAGATTTTTAAACACACATAAAACATGTAATTAATACTGATCAGGAATTGGGTAAACGATAAAACTTCGGACCCTATTTCTAATCACACGTTTTTACAAATATCAATAATATTTTATATTAATGTTTTAAGTGATTTATACGAATAAACTGTTGAATAACTTAATTACACAAGTTTCTCTTCGATCTATTACAAAATTTTAAAGAAATGATGTAAATTTCTTTGAATGCTCACTTGTAGTCAACTGCAGTAAGATGGTGTCAATCATGACGTTGCCAACAACGTCCAAATTTAACATTTCTTATCTTAAAAATGTATTTCACTAGTAACTTTTAAAGTTCTTTTATATGACTACGAAATAGTGTATTATTACTAATTATTATTTTTAAACAAATTTTGTATACATTAAGAGGTTAGTCCTGTGTAAACGCCTAAATCTTAACTATTTTTGTGCAATTTATTTTTACAAGTTAATAAAAAGCAATCGTTACAATTTTTTTTATATGTTTTTAATGATATCTTATAGTGTACAAACATTTTCTTTAAGTTTATTTTGATATGTTTTATCATTTTTTTACGGTCAAAGTGGACATCCAAAAGAAACGCAGCCATTTTTTTATTTTTCAATAAAAATGTCTAAATCTGCTACATGCAGGAATAACAAGCCTTCAGAACAATAATCCGTTCGATTTTTTTATTTCAAGCAACCCAAACTGCCGCTGCCACCAAGGTGGCTGGTCATGGCGATAGCGGCAGTTTGGGTTGCTTGAAATAAAAAAATCGAACGGATTATTGTTCTGAAGGCTTGTTATTCCTGCATGTAGCAGATTTAGACATTTTTATTGAAAAATAACAAAATGGCTCCTTTATGAAAAAAAATTGCACAAAAATAGTTAAAATTTAGGCGTTTACACAGAACTAACCCCTTAAAGTCACAATAGTAATAAAAGGAACCAAATGATCAGGAACTGGGTACTGATCAGGAACTGGGTCCGTGACGGTACAGTATGCAATAAAATTTTTGAGCCTTTTATCTCGCATTTTATTTTTCTCTTGCTGAGAAAAAAATCATTTTGTAAGAGAAAATCGATCTTTATGTCGTACGATAATTTGAATACAACGGCATTATTCCTTCTGAAAATTACCAAAAAGGTAGTTTCTAACTATCTCTTGGTTGAGTTATTTGCCCAAATCATGAGGACTTTTATTTTTCAAGATATTTGAGATTATGTCTTTTTTTTTAATTTTAAGATTCATCCACCCGTTTTTGTTTTATAACGATTTTTCTATTTCACGATATTCTGAAATCAATGAGGTAAATTATTTTTAATAACGCATGCATGAAAGAGACCCTATAAAGGGAATTGAAGATTGAGAATTTCTTGCTGTATCGAGAGGAAAAGTAATAAATCGAATTTCTTCATAATTTTGAAATTACATACAATTTATTCTGCTTATTTTCATTCGTATGGTGAACAACTAAATATTCCCAATTTTCCATACACCTTACATGTATAAAAAAGTGTCAATTCATGCACTAATTTCCAAAAATACGGTGTGTAACAGGGGGAAAAAGACTTTTTCAGACTCAGATGATGATTTGAGCACTCGTGTACGTCTCGGGCGCATTCGGCGCCCTCTACTTTCACTCGTACTTAATCATCATCCTCGCTTAGAGAAATGTATTTTAGAAATAATATGATCGCTTCAGTATAAATGCATTTAAAAAACAGCGATATTTTGGAAACACATGATACAAAAGCTTTATGAATAAATTAACACGGATGTGTGTGCCTGTGCTTGCGTGCGTGTGTGTGTCCGTGTGTATGTTTTGTTTTCCGTATAATTTGATATGTTACTATACATTAATCAGAACTAATTTCTACCAACGTTAGAAACCCCAAGACCCCTCTACTTAATTTTCCGTCTGTATCACCATTGAATTGAAATACAGGAAATTCCGAAACGACAGAAATGGCCGATCCTCCCAGCATATCACACCGTAGAATCGATGCAAATGGTCGGAAAAAATTTCTACAAGTTTGCTTTTACATTTCATGGACCCATTTTTTAAGCCTTGTGCCGTAAGAATTTAATTGGACTGATTGAAAATTCATTCTCATCACTGACAATAGATAAAATACAAGAAATTTTGAAACCGAGAGAAATGACCGTTGCTCTCAGTATATCACACCGCAAAGGCAATCCAAATCGTCTGAAGAAGCTTCTATGAGTTTGTACCCTATGAGTTTAAATGACATGATCTTCTCCATATGAATATGGCCGTTTCTACCATTATATCTCTTGTTAGAACTTCAATTTTAATGTGTCTTCAACCCTGTTATGGGATTCAACCAAAGGAATTTAAATAGAAAGAGAAACATAAAAAACCAGACACACTAATTAGTTATTGAAATCTAAATGTATGGTTAAGTTTATTCTTGTAAAGCTGGCGAGTGCCATATGCTAAAAGCACAGCGCTTTGTTTTGATAAAATTAACAAAAACACAATTATTCTGAACAAAATTTTCAAAATCAAACAGATTTACTTGAAATTTAATAATTGGGAGCTTTCGAGATCGTTATGTTATTTTTTGGTTTACGATATTGTATTCGTCATATTGAATTTTCAAAATCTGACAACAGATTAACATGTTTATCAAATGACATTCCTTAAATAGATAGATTTATAAAATTTGTATCTATGTATCTCGTCATTTAAAAATAAATGAACTTGTTGTTTAGACTTTGCACCGCAGAATTAAATAGAACAAATAATTTCATATTGGAACAATTAGTAAGGTTAGAGGAAGCTAAGTGCCAATGAATTGGCAGCGGTATTTTTATGTTTAAAAAAAAGTAATAAGTATTTTGAATAAAAATATTGTAGATAATCATAAACATCAAATCAAATTATAAAAAGACGTAATTGTGATACTCCCCAAAGCAAGAGAGTGAAAGTGAAGTACTATTAACTTTATAATAAACTAGAAAAAGGATTTTACGCTTTCGGATAGAAGATATATTTTAGTTTTATAAAGTAGAGAATCAGCAGATTAGACTATAGAAAAAAGTAAATTACTAGTTTTACACTTTTTGTGTCGATTCTTACTATTTTAGGTTTATCGTGAAAGATCTCCTTACATAATTTTTTGCGCACATGCATCTATTTAACGTATATCAGATTACTACATTACTTCTATATTTTAATAATAAAATACATACATCATAGAATTATTTATTGATAGAGAAGCCAATACTTTTTTAGAATGCAATGTACATAATCCCTTTATTATCCACAATGAAGTATTATTCACTAACCCAGGACTATTAGGTACAATCTTTTATTACTATAAGAGCATTTTTTTTTAAATTAGCAATTTCTCTTTTAAACGCAGGAATCTGCTGATTCTCTAATTTAAAAAATTAGAATATGTTATTCTAGCCAGTTAAAAAAATGAATTAAGAAGTTTACACTTTTAAACAGAGTAAATCAACGAGTTTCTTGTATCCAAAAGAATAAAAACAGGAATTTATAGTTTATAATAAAGTAAAAACAGGTTATAACGCTCCTGGAAAGAAGCTATTTTATATTTTTATAAAGTAGAAAATTGGCAGCTTACACTTTATAAAAAAGTAAACTGATAGCTTTACACTTTTTGTGTCGTTTTTACTGTTTTAGGTTTATCGTGAATGATCTTGTATAATTCACTGCGCACATGCATCTATTTACCGAATACCAGATACTATATATTTCTTTTATATTTTAATAATAAAATACATACATTATAGAATTATTTATTGATAGAGAAGTCAACACTTTTTTACAATAGAAGGTACATAATTCTTTTATTATCCACAATGAAGAATTGTTCACAAGTGCAGTACTATTAGGTACAATCATTTCATACTATGCATGTATTACTGCCGACTTATCATAGCTTATTCATAACATAGTTTATTCAACGCTTTTCATTAATCATAAATTTAACTGATATATAGTACAAGTATTATCGACCAGTATAAATTAGATATTATATTGTATGAAAATCCACAGTAATCGCAGAATATGCAGTAATATCGACGTTTCCCATAATGCAAGTATCACGCAGAAGTAGTACTTGTTTACGGTGGGTATCTCCTTGATAACCTAGGGTTTGTTTTATATATTTTTGCATGAAGAACAGAAATTTCTTGGTTAGCAAGCCGTAAAGTAGTGCCACTTTTTGATAACTACTTTATGAAAACAGCGCTTTTTGAGATTTTTTATGCAAACCTTTATTTTAATGAAAAATTAAATTTAAGGTGATACCAAACCCATTCGTCAATAATAACAAGTGTGAACCACTTTTTTCATTCAACTTTCAATTTTTAATATAACTCTCTGGAACGTTGTGGTTCCAATAAAGAACAACAACTTTTCAGAGATATATTTTATGAAAATCGAAAAGTAAATTAAAAAAATCGGTTTTCCGTATTTGTCGATAAAACGAGGGTTTAGCATCACCTTAATTGCAAACAATTCTACTACGCTATCCAATAAGGCTCTAAAACAACTATAGAATTTCTAATTAAATCCATCATGAAAAAACGATTGCAATCGTAATGTTGAAATCAATCAAGCTGAGAGTGGGAGGGTATGGGAGCGCAAGAGGAACAAAGGGGATGGTATGATGAAAGTAGAGGGGTAATTGGGCAAGAGAATAATATAAGTGTCACGCAGAAATATATGCGAATTTACTACGAAGTAGTGCTTAAACCCATGCTTTCCACCCAACTTTTTAAAGGGGAGGGGGGGGGGGGGCTATTGAGGCATGTGGTGGGAATCTTTTAACGAAACAATTATATGAGCCTCACGTTAAACCATCGATTCTCTAAGCACTACAATGTAGTATATGCTCACATATTTTTGCGTGACAGTGTTAACATGAGGCTCAATTAAGAATTAAATACAAGAATTCCTCCTCTACGTCCCTCTTTACTCCCCGACCTTTCTCACCCTTGACTACTTTTTCACCATACGCTCCGATACCTATATCTCCTTCCCATCAACCACGTAAGCACTACGTCTAAATAATGCGCAACGGTTCATGTTTGAGTGCTAAGCTACTCCACGCATATACTAAACTATAATACATATTGAAAATACCATATTCAGCCACCTATGTACTTGATTTTAATTTTACACATTTTAATTTTTAAAATACGAGGGTAGTTCAATAAGTCTTTAGAATGACCAACAGATGGCGCGCGAATCGCTCCAAATCATCTGTTTTCAGTCAGCACCACTCCCGACTAGATATATGGTGCAGTCACAGTCCACACCTTCTGAGTTTACGTGTTTTTATAACCAAATGAAAAAAAAAAATTGCTTGTTAAGAAAAATGGAAAAAAAAGAGTTCAGAGCGGTAATTAAACATTTTCATTTAAAGGGTTTAACTCCATATGAGATAAAAAATGAATTGGACTCAGTTCATGGCACATCTGCCCCTGCCTTAGCAACGGATTATAACTGGGTAAATGAATTTAAGCGTGGTCGTACATCAATAAGTGACGAACCACGTTCAGGAAGGCCCGTAGAAGCAACTACTCCCGAAATCATCAATAAAATCCACGATATGGTGTTGAAGGATAGAAGATTAAAAGTGCGTGAGTTAGCTGAGGCCACAAGGATATCTAAAGGTGCAGTTGTTTCAATTCTACATGAAAAATTAGGCATGAAAAAGCTATCGGCAAGATGGGTGCCGCGTTTGCTCTCAGCTGAGAATAAACGCAATAGAGTGGTCGCCTCTGAGGCTCTTTTGGCGCGCATAAGTCGGAATCCTGAGGAATTTTTTCGTCGATTTGTGACTGTGGATGAAATATGGATACACCACTACACTCCTGAGACAAAGGAACAATCCAAACAGTGGATTTCCACAGGCGAACCAGCTCCAAAGAAGGCAAAGACCGTAAAGTCAGCTGGTAAGGTTATGGCTACAGTTTTTTGGGATGCACGTGGAATTATACTTATTGACTACTTGGAAAAGGGTAAAACAATTACTGGTGAGTATTATGCATCATTATTAGAGCAGCTGAAAGAAGAAATTAAAAAAAACGACCACATTTGGCGAGAAAAAAAATTCTCTTTCATCACGACAACGCCCGAGTTCACACATGCTTCGTTTCAATGGCTAAAATTGAAGAACTAAAATTCGAATTGGTCGAACACCCACCGTATTCACCAGATTTAGCCCCCAGTGACTTTTTCTTATTTCCAAACTTGAAAAAATGGCTCGGTGGACAGAGATTTACGGACAACGAAGACGTCATTGCCTCTGTAAGTGCTTATTTTGAGGAACTTCCGAAAACGCACTTTTCTGAAGGATTAAAAAAACTTAAAAAGCGATTGACCAAGTGTATAGAGCTCCAAGGAGATTATGTTGAAAAATAAAAAAAAATTTACCCAAAAAAAATTGTTTTTATACTTTATTCTAAAGACTTATTGAACTACCCTCGTAGCATATTCAATTAAAAATACTAAAGTCGCTAAGGACCAATCTGCAATCAGAATTAAAAACGTTACTCGCAACTGTTCTACATTAACGCTAAATGTATCATTTTCAGCAATATTTTTTACATAGTACCGGCTTTCGCGATCGGAAAATAACTGAATTAATCCTCCTTCACTTAATTTTAGCAAAATCCAACTAAATTTAGAACGAAGTGGCGAGTCATCTGCAAACACGTACGCCGTACTTCTTTCTATAAGCGCATCTTTAGAAATATGAACAAGCATACTCTCACGTAAAAAAATACGTAAGAAAAACTCTGGGCATAAACAAGCTACACGACGACCTTTCAATAAATAAGCAACGCATTGACTTTGACTACTTATTGCACGGTAACGCTCACGAACGATATTTTCCGGGATTAGCTCGTTATGTGTTCCTGCTCCGTAAAGGGAAAGATTGGACTTAATTAAATCATCAACTGAGTCAACGGTAGGTCTTTCAGTCGGTACTGTACTTAACGCAGTCAAACGGCTTTGCACGAACGTGCTAGTTGCATAAACGGCGATTATGAAAGTAATGAAGAGTATTTTGCCAGACGAATTTTGCGGCTGCCTAACGCTTGCACTGCTCACGAACATTCGAATGAATTCTAAGACTACTGCGTGTATCGGTTGTCTGAGAATGTATTTCAATAAAACAACAGAGATACAGCAACTTGGAATGAGATAAATCCAAAATTTCAAACTAAAAATGAATGAAAAACTAATGACATATTTTGCCGTATCCTTTAAAGTTACAACTTTGAATCTGATAGAATAAAAGGGGTACGTCTGCATCTTCCAAAAATCGCGCAAAAGCATGGTATTCATTAATATATCTACTAAGTTACTTACTACATCTTTAACAAACCCAAAAGGTTGTCCATGTTTACCGACCAAGCTATTACTATCATACAGTTTAACAGTAATTTTTGCATTTACATGTTTCAATACAGTGCAGATCACTTTATATTCGATTCCGTCGCATCTTTCATAACCATTTTCTAATTCTTTATAACGATATATGTTTTCATCAGCTTTTACCACAACCACTTTTAAATTATAGCCATTTAAATTTGTTACTTTGTCAAAATATAATGTACCGCAGAGTGGGGTGTCTACAAAGATCGTTAAAATAACATTATTAAAATATAATTATAATGGAAAAGAAAATCTTACTACTACTTATGCTCTATATACACATATATATATATATATATATATATATATATATATATATATATATATATATATATATATATATATATATATATATATATATATATATATATATATATATATATATATATATATATATATATATATATATATATATATATATATATATATATATATATATATATATATATATATATATATATATATATATATATATATATATATATATATATATATACTTACAATCAGAAAACAGATCTTCATAGTTTTGTCCAAGTGGATGTTCAAGCAATGTCCAATATTCATTGGAAATATAACCAACTTGTACATTACTCCAAAATTTTGGAGCTAAATGTGTATAAGGATTAAAAGTATACAGAAATAACTCATTCTTTATGTTGCTGCATAAATATATTGCAGACAAAATATTAAAAGCCCACAATGTGCTTAAAAATGTGTGTGCCATCTGACAACCAGTTTTAAAAACTTTATTAATTATAAGGAAACGTGATTCGTGGTTCCACCATATAGATTCCCGCATATCTTCTAGAATCGCTGTGAGATTTTCATTAGATGATATTGTAATAGCAACACTAGATGTAGGAAGATCTCTTGTGTCCTTTAAAGCTAAAACCTTCCGAGACCGCTTGTGTTTTTTGAAGAAAGAGTTTTGATTGTAATCAAATAAATTGAATGCAGAGAAAGAATCAAGTTTTGAATTCAAAACAGAATTATCTTTGCTATTATTACTGAAGAGGATAATGTTTTCTTTTTCTAAACATTCTTCAACTAATCTTCCCTGAAAATGTAAGACATTTATATTTTTTCGAATCCAACCCGTGTAAAAAAATTAGTCTGGCAATAGTCTGGCTCAATAAGTCTGGCGAAAGTTTTGCAGAAGTCCGGCAGAAGTCTGGCTTTGGCCACTATGCCAGACTTTAGACAAAATGTGCAAAACAAAAGCATCGCGTCATGTCAAATTGCGAGTAACGTAAATTTTTCTTTTTTACAAATATTCATATTTTAAACAAGATTGCAATATGCAAAAAAACTTTTCTCCTATTTTATCGAAAAGTACGTATTGTCACTATTCTAATCGATACTAATAATTAATGTACTACTTTAATTATTCACTTGTGAAAAATGAGTTTTCTTGACATAATTCCAAAAAAGTCTGGCATAGTGGCCTAAGCCAGACTTCTACCAGACTTTTGCAAGACTTTCGCCAGACTTGGTAAGCCAGATTAATCCCAGACTAGTGCCAGAATAATTTTTTGACACAGGAGAGTATTTAAAACGAAAAATGGCAGACACTTACAGCCACTTTAGCGATGCTGTCTTGTTTTACAGAAACAAGTAGACTAGTTTTAGTTTCTGTTTCTGCCTGTGCATGATTAGACTGAAATATGCTAATGCAATAAAAAATCATTTTTAATATTTCCTTCATATTAAAATTTTTGGTATCTTTTTGGTTATCTTCACTTAATTCTTATGCAATTCAACCAATCGTAAGAATGAGTTAGTTTTGAAAAACTATTTCTCAAAATATAAATTAGTAAACTTTCGTACAAGTACCACAGGTGTCGATTGTTGTGAAACTATCGTTGCAATAACAAATAAAATAAACTTACTGTTACTTTAGATATTCAATGATTTGTTATTTGTTATTTATAACTTATTGTTATTAAATATCGCATAACCGGATTATGAAATTTTTTGAAATTATAGACCAAGAAGTATATTAAAGTAATATTTAATTTAATGCTATATATTTACGGTTTTGTAGACAATTTCTTTAAATAAGTGGAGTGTAGAAGTTACATCTGTGAAATGATTATGAGCGGTGAAAACAAATTTTGCAACGTATGTACAAGTTAGAAATAATATTTGTCAATAAAATTGAAACGTATGTTTAAATATAACTATATGCTGGAAAAAGGAAGTTCATGTAGTAAGGTGGAAATTGATTTTCATGCTTGTTAGAACACTTTTCAACTTTCCTATAGTTAAATATCGATTGCTTTAAAGCGAGTTTCTTATATTTAGTTTATCCACTTATACATTTTCTTTTGCTTTCTCAAAGAGAGAGCTTTGTAACGATGAAAATTATGTCAACAAAATAGGTTTTTGAAAGTGTCTTTTAGTGTGTATACGTATGTGCATATGGGTGTACGAATGTATGAAACTAAAATTTGTGTCCACCATAACTCTTCAACGGAAGCATGTTACGAGCTAAAATTTTGGAGACATATTAGGATATGTTTCAACTTAGAACTGATTTGATTCTGTAACTGACTGGATGTGCAAACTCGCCGTTCACCGTGTCGTGCCGCCGCGTGAGGGGAGGCAGCCTGGATGCCCTGCTGACTGCGAATTTAGCTGCTCCGCGCGACATCGCTCTCTTCCAAGGTCATTTCTACCGAACTGGCTGGCTAAAATGATCAGAATGAAATCAGATACTACATTATCCAGTCCACTACTACCACACCAAGTTTCGAGTAAAAATATTACTTAGGTCGTCTAAAATCGACAACCAGGCCAAACAAATTATCTCGGTTTCTATTGGTCAGATCCTAATGTTTAAATTCACGTTTCTTTAGCCATATTCCAATGCACTTAGTTGCAATACTTAGATAATACAATCTTCGAAGACAACGCTCCTTAGCATCGTAATTATTCTGCACAATTTAGCATTGGTCAAATATATCTATATATAATTTGACCAATGCTAAATTGTGTACAATAATTACGTGTATAATTCTTATGTGTAAGAAACGCGCTTTGCCGGTTTTGTTAACGGGTAACATCACTGTAGAAATTTAAAAAAATCGATTTTTTTATTGGCTTAAAACATTCTTTGAACCTTTTAGAATATGGTACAAAAGGTCCCAACCCGAAAAAAAAAATTTATTTGAAATTTCGGGATATATACCTACCTACCGTCTTCGGACGCTCCGAAACGACCGATCGCTTATCTGCGAGAGGTATGTAGGGGAGAGCGGGGCAAAATGAACTTCGTAATAAAATGGTCACCCTCGAAGAAAAACTTAAATAACTATATGCTGTGAACAAATTTTTTTATTTTAATCGTAATACTATATATTTATTCCCCATCCCATTTTTTCATTGAAAAACTTAAATGTTATTTAATAAGAATTAATAAAAATTTGAAATTTAAAGCTCGTGTCCGATCATATTTTTACCGTCAAAGATTCAACACAAATAAGACATTCAAAATCTTTAGGGTCGAGTGTATTTTAAAGTTCGTTTCATAAGCTTCAAATTCATTTTTTATTTATCACTCTACGAAGAGAATTTTGTAAAAAATATTAATAATAAAAAAGTATCGATACGGTGCACGAGCGTCATAGACAAGCGGGGCACGAGCGTCACACAAAACGGAGCTGATGACCAACAGCTGATTATCCTAACCTAAAATGGCTGCCTAAGATTCCGTGCACTGCAAAAGTTAATGTAAATAGTTAAGTTAATAATAAGTAATAGTTTAGTAAAAAAATGGTACGGAAGTACAAAAGAAAGTCTGACAGAGCTAGTTGGACTGATGGGCAATTACAATTAGCTCTTGACAGCATAAAAAATGGACAATCCATTAAAAGTTGTGCATCCGAATTCGGTATACCCAGAACAACATTGCATAAGAGATTAAAAAATAAAGACGCTACACGTACGAATGGTAAGTTTTAAGCCTATCTTTGTTTTGTCTAATATATTTTCAGTTTACGTTATAAATTTATATCATTTTAGGTTATTCTAGAGTTTTCAATGACGAGCAAGAAAAAGCTCTATGTGAGTACGTTATAGATATGGAAAACAGATTAATGGGACTCACAGCCAAAAAATTGAGAAAATTAGCGTTTGACTTTGCTACCGAATTAAAGATTCCTCATAAATTCAACAAAGGCACAGGCTTAGCTGGTATCGACTGGCTTACAAGTTTCATGCTAAGACATCATCTCTCCAATAGAAAAGCTGAGGCCACATCTGTAGCTAGAGCAAACGGATTTAATAAGTCTGAAGTTGATAATTTTTTAACCTTCTCAAGATTTATCAAGAGAAGTTTAAGTTTACCGCAGCCAGAGTTTGGAACGTAGATGAAACAGGAATCTGCGTTGTTCCAAAAGGTCTTTCAAGAGTGATCGCAAGAAGAGGAAGGAAGCAAGTTGGTGGCAAGACATCTGCAGAACGCGGTGACACAGTGACTGCAGAAATCTGCATGTCTGCAAATGGTATTTTCATACCACCCATGTTAATATTCCCTCGAGTAAAGGAAAATTTGAAATTTCTTGAGAGGAGGGCTGAGTGGCACAAGAGTGGTTGGATACAGGCAAAATTGTTCACCAAATGGTTTAAAGAATTCATCAAATTCTCCAATGCTTCTCTCAAAAATCCAGTTTTATTGTTATTGGATGGACACGTTACGCATATAAAAAATCTAGAAGTGGCTAAGCTGGGTAAGGAGAACGGTGTGACAATTCTCTGCTTTCCCCCTCATTGCACGCACAGGATGCAACCGTTAGACGTATCATTCATGAAACCTTTGAGCAATTATTATGCTGAGGAGGTAAAACAGTTTCAATGGAGTGGAAGACAAGTGCAAATGAAGGATATTTTCTCATTAGTTTGTAAGGCATGGTAAAAAGCAGCAAAAGTAGAAACTGCAGTGAATTCGTTCAAAGTAACGGGTATATATCCTTTGAATGAAAAGGTTTTAACTCATATTTTGAGAGTCTAAACAGTAGCAACTCGTTTCTAGATTCTTCAAGTAATGAATCTAGTAATTTGTCTCAGCATAGTAATGTCATCAATGATATCATGGATAAAACATCAAATGCAGCTTTAACTCCTGCCATGCTTAGTGAAAATCCAGTCAACGCTGTCTCACCTGCTTCAAAAACTAGTTCTGTAGTAGATTATACTCCAAATGGATCCATGCTTATGAACGAAGCTAGTCAAGATATAGTCAATAGTGCCTCATCTACTCCGAAGTGTACTGTGAACGATGCGAGTCAAGACTCAGCTGAGGCTGTAGTTAAAATCCCTCTTTCATATGTATTGTAAGCTGAGCCCTTAATTTCTTTTTTGGTAAGTCATTTAATAAATGTATTTATTTAATTTTATCAATTATAAAATATTTTTTCAATTTTTAGCATTAATATAAAGTCTCTGGCTCTAACAATTTTCAAACTTGTGCTCCAACAAAGATAATTCAACCTGAATCTTTGTCGAAGGTTGATTTAACTTCTGACAAAACAAAATGTTCAGGCAAAAGAAAAAGAGGAACTGCTACGATTGTAACAGAAGATAGTTATATCGATACATTGGTTGAAGCAGAAAATAGTAAGAAAATTAAGAAAGAGCCCAAAGAAATCATCAAGAAATCTAAACCAAAAATTGTATCGGATAACACTTTGGAGAAACCTCTCATTATTCCAAAGAAAAGAGCTGGCACAACTAAGCGTAAGCCACTTTGTGAATCAAATGGTCGAATCAACGAACAATCTACACCATTAAACAATGTCGATATAATGACTGTCCCAATACCTTTATCAAACATAAATAATACTTATGAAGTGTTTTTTAATACTAGTATTTAAATGGACAACTCGTGGTGCAAACGGATGATGGTTCCTATGAATTTGTTTATGTAGAGGAAATGCAGATTTAATTATTATTTTTAATGTTGCCAAAAAGTTAAATTGATATTATACCTAGATTAAGAAAGAGATATAAAGTTCGTTTCAAACTGTGATAAAAAATCAAGGAATTCCTATGAATTTGTTTATGTAGATGATACGCAAATTTAGTTATTACTTTTAATGTTGCCAAAAAGTTTAATTGGTATCATACCTAGATTTAAAAAAAGTTTTAAACTTTGTTTCAAACTGTGATCAAAAATAAAAAAATAATTATTAGTAATAATAAGAAAATTGTTCTAATGCCCTTGTCAAAAAATCAATAAAAGAAATTTTCTATAAATATTCTATTTTTTATTTATATTTTTCTTTCATGTATATTGGTTATCGCAATTGTTCATGACATTTGTGCCTCAGCTACAAGACACACTTACCCCCCTATGGGGCAAGTGCGTCATTTTGATGCCCATAAACTTTTCTCGTTTTGCGATAAATGTATTCACGCAGATGTTTTAGACTAAGTAGCATCTGTTTGCTGATGAATTTCTTTACCTCAACCTTTTTTCAAAAATATTAAAATCATTAAAATTAATATTTAAATATCGTCATAAAGTTAGGGTAACGCTCATGCCCCGCTCTCCCCTACCTGATGAGAAGCACCGCCTTATGGCTTGCCTATTGTTCGCAAACTTCCCTAATGCTCCTATAAATGTCGATCTTAAGGTGTTATGAGTCAGTTAGGCTAGTTTCAAAACAAAGTACGTTAGTGTAGCATCTGTGTATCATAAGAAAACGACGCTCTCATTTTCGGTTTCAAAACTATATTTTTGTGAAAGTTTTAATTATCAAATGGCGCGGGAGCGCCATGAGGAAAGTATGGTTTCTGCATGGCTAGTACCCAAGCATTTATACATTGATTTATTATTACGTTAAGCAAAATGGAAAAAGATAAAGTGTACGCAGGAAGAAAAGGCATGAAAAAAAACTATTCAACACGGCATCGGAGCCGTAAATCAGCGAATCGTCCGATGAATCGATACGAAGCTGAAGGTGATTCCAGTGGCGTCAGTGCATCGGCAAAAAAGGTGAAGACATCCGAGGACGATTTCGATGTAAATTATACATTTGGATACCGAATCATTAACTTTTTGGCAGTATTTTCGGCAATTTCTGAGCATGTGAAGTGTAAAATGTGCGGTTCTAATATAACTTTTCATGAAAGAAGTTCTTGGTGCTTGGGCTTCAAAATTGTGATTGTTTGCCCAAAGTGTCCAGAAATTGTTATACCTACGAGTAAATTTAAAAAAAATGCATATGAAATTAATCGTCGGATGGTGTTAGCAATGCGACTGATAGGAGTAGGACTGAATGGAATGATGAAATTTTATGCGTATATGAAATTACCACGTCCTGTTTTCCAATATTTCTACGAAAAATAGTGAATCTCATTTCAATAGCAACTTCAACAGTTCGTGATAACAGTATGAAGCAAGCTGGAAAAAGAGGAGAGACGAAAGGGCGAAGAAAATGATCAATCTCAAGGGATTACCGTTTCAGGATATGGTTCTTGGAGGAAACGAGGGTATTCGTCGCTTTTTGGAATTGTATCTTTGATTGGATGGTTTACTGGAAAAATCGTCGATGTGACTGTAAAATCTAAATATTGTAAATCCTACGAGCACTGGAAAATTAAAACAGAAACATCTGAATACGAAAAATGGTATGCATCACACACCAATTTATGCCAAGCAAATCATGAAGGTTCATCTGGTAAAATGGAGGTAGATGCTGTTATTGAAATGTTTTTTCGTTTCGACAGTTTCCACGGCCTAAAGTATGTGAATTATATTGGTGATGGTGACAGCAAGACTTTCAAAGGCATACTGGATTCTAAACCGTACACTAATTTTGAAGTACAAAAAAAAGAGGGCATCGTTCATGTACATAAAAGAATGGGAAAGCGTCTTCGAAATCTAAGAAAAAAGACGAAAGGCCTTGGAGGAAAAGGAAAATTAACAAATAAGTTGATTGATAAATTAACAATTTATTATGGTTTGGCAATAAAGAGGAATCCAAATTGCATAGAGAAAATAAGGAATGAAATCTGGGCAATTCTGTATCATAAAATATCGACCGACGACAATCCTCAGCAGGATAATTGTTCAGATTCCTGGTGTACTTGGAAAATCGCACAAGCTGAAGGTTCATTGGACACGTTTCATCATGAAGCGCTACTTCCTGAAGAAGTTTGCGAAGAGAGTTTGCGATTGAGCCTGTTTATACAGAGTTGAGTCGAGATGTGTTGCTGCACCGTTGCTTAGGAGGTTATACCGAGAACAGCAACGAAAGTTTCAATGCCACCGTTTGGAACCTGGCTCCGAAATCGTACTCGAGTGGCAAGCAAGTTCTGGATATTGCCACTGATTTTGCAGTGTGCAATTCTAATGATGGCCTGAAATGTGTCCTTCGAATTATGAAAGCTCTGGAGATGGATATAGGTCTGCACGCTTACAATTTTTGTTGTGAAACCGACGATAAGTGCATCAGACACGATGAGCGCTCTCTGTCCGACGCAACGAAAGAGGCGCGATCGAGCATAACAGCGATAAGAAAAGAAGACGAGGAGAATTTGCATTTGTAAGGGCAGCTTTATAGTCCTGGCATTGCAGACTAACGGTCAAAATTTTTCTTTAAATGATATTCTCATTTTTTTACGTTCGAAACGGATTTTGAAACTTTAAGTTGATTTTTTTCGAAACGAGTTTTCCTCAACGGGCACGCAGCATAACATGAACAGATTTCATCCGAACCATTTGAAATTTTAACAATATTTTAATTATTATATTTCGAAGTGAATCACGTAGGAGATTTTTAATATATTGATTTAAACAATTTTTATAAACAAAAACGTGCCTTTATTTTCATGAAAATTTTTAATTTATTTTCAATTTACTGCCAAATTTGCAAAAATCAATATTTTCAAAATCCCCTACGTGATTCACTAGCTATTAACATCAATAATAAGTGGATTTTTTTTTGTTCCAGGTTGAAATGTGCGATGGGTACACTGCGTGCCGCGGAGCGCTTCCGATGCAAGAGGCCTCAAGAGATCGGCTATAAATCAGCCATTTTGTATTTTTTTACTCGTTTTTTTTTTTTAAATATACTATAATATTAGACTTATAATATATCCAAGTATCATTTCTTTATAACCTTTCTTACCATTCAAAAGAAATATCCAAAAAAAAAAACGCTTTTTTTCGCTATTACAGTGGTGTTACCCCTTCCAAAAAGGGGTAATTTTAAAACGAAATTTTTTTACTTTTGCATGCGTAAATTACACGTTAATACCTTTAATTTTCCACCAGTTACATTATAAAATATCCAGAGGGACATACGTGACA
The DNA here is from genome assembly GCA_949152435.1 of Gastracanthus pulcherrimus. Taxonomy (NCBI): domain Eukaryota; kingdom Metazoa; phylum Arthropoda; class Insecta; order Hymenoptera; family Pteromalidae; genus Gastracanthus; species Gastracanthus pulcherrimus. The sequence continues at coordinate 41,069,250 of OX424572.1, forward strand.
ATGAATCGAAAATGTTGCATTAGAAGAGATGAGGGAGCGCTTTCCACAGTAGTAGCTCTTGATAGTTGAACATAGTTTATTTACATATTGCTGGCTGCAGTTGTAGTATTAATTTATCATCTATTTGGTTTATTGTTATATATATAGAATATAAGCTATCTACTGGTTATTTGCACTTATATGTGAGATTGATAGTTGATTTGTAAATTACGTCTCTGATTTTGGAGCACGTGCGCGTGTTCTATATAACCTCAATATAAACGAATCGTACGTAAATAAAAGCGCAAGATACAAATCAAAATGTTACTTTACGTGTGCTTATGATGACTGTGAGTCTGTTGATCAAATTGGTTATGAGTGCTCAGGATGTGATAGTGTTTCGATTTTAGAGTGAATACGATGCCAATCAGTGTGTATCCTCTCTTACGTGTAAAGAGTGTAAAGGGAAAGTTGAAATGCTGAATGTTCTGTCACCAGGTCTACTGGAGGGTATTAGTGTTGTTTTTAACACTGCTTTAAAAGAGTCATTAAAAAGTGTAGACTTAATGGTAGAGCAACTAGCATCTGAAGTGAATGATTTTGGTAAAATTTTGACTTCAAACTCAAGTAAAATTGATGATATAAAAAAAGATGTTTTAGAATTGAAAAATGATGTTAGTGTTTTAAAGACAAGTCAGAACAAAGTGTTGAAAATGAGTTTTTTGAGATAAATTTAAGGCAGTATAAAAGCTGCAACATTGTTCTATATAATGTGAATGAATTGCAGAAAGGTGAGAATCGACCTAAGTCTAAGAACGCTAAAGATGATAAATAAGTTGCTACTACAGGTACTCTCATTTTTTTTAACTCAAATTGGTATTGAACAAACCAAGTTGGTGATGTGAAGCCTTCCAAGACACGACCACTTGTTGTTAGGTTACACTCCAAGAAAGAGGTTCCATATGTCATAAGGAGCAGGGCTCGTCTACTAAGAAATGGCAATTTCTTCTGATCAAACTCATGCTCAGAGACAGTACCATTCTAAACTAAAGGCTGAATGCGAGGAGTTTAATCTGCAAACCCCAGACTCGGATGTTATAAAAAAAATTATTATTGGTGAACTGGGTCCAAGAATAGTTGGTGATCCAAAAAATAGAAAAAATTCTCTGTCTCGGAAAACTTAATATTCTACTACCAGAATGTGTGTAGCATCAAGAATAAGCTGTATCAGTTAAGCGTTCCCATTAAGTATTGTACTCCATCTCCAGATGTTATATTTTTTACTGAGACTTGGTTAAATGATGGCGTTTATGATGCAGAACTTGGTTTATCAGATTATGTTGTATATAAATATGATAGGTCAGTGCTGTGTAGTGATCATGAAAAAGGTGGTGAAGTGCTTATAGCTGTGAAATTATGTTATTATTCTTCATTGTATGAGGCTCCGTTACATTCAGCTGTGCAGCTGTTTGTCAAGCTTTGTACTCGGGGTAAATCATTTATTATTAATGATAAATACATTTCATAAGAGCAGCAAGAAGGTTCTACTGTTTATTCTGACCATATTTACTCAATTGAAGAGATTATGGATAAGAACTGTAATAGATTATTAGCTTTATTTGGTGATTATAATTTAAGTAAAATAAAATGCTTTATATATAATTCTTCAGTGGTGGTGAATAAGGTAGGAAATATTAAAAGTCAAGTGTATGAAGGTGCACTTATATTGAAGAATGTCTGCGCGCTTCTCAATCTATAGCAGTGGTATCCTACACCTTTGGATATAGACTATACGCTGAATCTTCTATTTTCTGATGTGTCATTTGCAAGGGTGGGGTCTCTGGATTACGTAGTGGACATTGATAAACATCATCCTCCTTCTTTTCTTGAAGTTAGAGTCTCTCAAGTGGAAGCTGTTAATTTCCAGTGTATTCAGTATAATTTTAAGAAAGTAGATTTTAGTAAAATTTGTAGTATCCCTGGTAGAAATCTTATCGTGGCGCCCACATTCGCTATAACGGCCTTTATAGGCAAACTAGATAGTACTAGAGTGTACAAAACTCGATAAATCCACACAGATCTACATAGTTTTCTCAATAATAATATGTACGTATAAAATCTGTGAGGTTAAATATTATTTATTGAACAGAACTTTTATTGTAAAATTTAATGTTAAAAAAAGTTTAACATGCAAGTTTTCAATTATAATAATAATATCTATAGTTCTATTCATACTATTTACATATAAAAGTAGTCAGAAAGCATATCTAACCTAAGAAATGAAAATTTAGAAATAATATTCCTTGCATATGAAAATTATTGATTGATGTAGTTGTTTCTTGAAAAGAAACATATAAATAATAATAATATCATATGTACAAATATGTACTTTATGATAGGCTTTATTTAAAAACTAGAATTTTAATTTCAGTATTGCAAATAATTTTGCATCCATATGTGAGTTCTTATAATACATAAACTGCTCATCCGTGACAACATTTTCAAAGACAAACACAATAGTCGAAAACATGTAGACGATAATTTTCTTTATAAGTAACAAATTACTATGTATTAACCAGCCATAGATATCAAATTAAAGTGTTTGATTATAAATTAATCACAGTAGGAAATACAAAAATAGAACATACATATAATAACTCAAATACATTATTTTTTTTTAAAATAGAAAATTAATTAGTTGATAATAAATGTGTGCGAAAATAGTTTTCCTTACATAAACCATACAGGTTTTGAAACCAAGCCTGTATTTAGAATGAAACATAATTAAATGTAAGGAAACTAATTTTACATAAACAAAATAAATATATGAATTAATACTTCATATAGTTATTTGGATATTCAGATTATTTTCTTATTTTGATTGTTTAATATATATGTGTAACATAATATTATTATTGAATTCATAAATACAAAAACTCGATGCATCTAAAATTTGATAACCTTATACTTTAGAGGTTATTTACTATACATTGGTAATAGGTGAACAATAGCATGTAAATACCTTTAAATCAAAATAATACATAATAATCATAATAGATTATGTTTATGTTTCTTAAAACATAACCTTGAAGTGGCTGTTATTGTCATAATTTTACTTATCTAGTTTTATCGGGGCAAATAATATGGGAAACTAGAAGGAACGTCCGTTACACGCCTTTATAGTAACTATCTAGTTTGACTACTTAGATCTACACAGCGCGAGATTATTCTACATAGATCTATAAAGTGGACGGGATAAATTTCTACCAGGGATGTTAGAGTTTATAAATTAATTGGTCTAAATTATTGGGTCATAAAAATATTGATGTTAATGTAAATACCTTTTACAATACTTTGAATGTAATTATTGATGAAAATGTTCCTAAAATACGTTTGTATAATTCACAGTAGCCTAAATGGTAGAAAATAGAATTAAAAAACTTAATTTGTGAAAAGAAAAAAGAACACGAGCTATGGAAAAGAATTGGCTTACAGCCGGATTTTGTTTTATAAAAGGAATATTTCAGAGAGTATACTTATAATGTGGAATTGAATGTAAAGAAAGACTTGATGGTGTTTTAGAAGTATATAAATAGTAGTAGTAAGAATAATGATTTGCCGAATGATATGTTTTGGAACAATAAAGAAAGTAGTGATATTAATGTCACAGTTGAATAGTTTTCTGAACATTTTCAAGCGTCGTACAATGATAATATTGTAGAAAGAATTGATAAAATTGAGTGTGATGAGAATCTAGAAGATATTTGTATATCTATTGATGATATTGGTAAATGTATTGATGAGATGAAAGATAGGTTTGATTCTGGTACGGACGCAATTCCGTCAATTTTTATAAAATCTTGTAAAATTGCTTTACTAAAACCACTCTATATGTTATTTAATAATTCTCTATCTAGTGGTATTTTTCCTAATACTTGGAAAAATCTTTCATAAATTGTACAATTTATTCTTTTGTAAAGAATAAAATTCAGCTTTTATTCTTTTAAAAAAGTAAATGACTACGTAATTTCCAAAGAAGATATAGTATTTATTATTATTATTCCATGTTCAACTACATTAGCTTTTAACATTTTACCCTATTAGATTTTTACAGCGAAATCTTTACATCTATTAATAAACAGATATATAACTTAATTCTATATAATATTATGGACCGCGCCTTGTACAAAGCTATTACAACACAGTAAAATCTGATCGCCATCATTGCTCGTTATCCTTTCGGTGCTCGACCTAGCCAAATTTTCAAACATTTTTGTAAATTTTCACAACGCTTCATTTTATTCTTCTACTAAAATCTTTGACAGTTGTTCAATTGTATCTAGCCTGTTACCGCTTTTCAATAAACTATCTATTTTATCTACCCATCCTTTTTCATTTTTTGCCTAGTTTTTTTACAGAATATTATAAGTTCAAGATTTTCTAGTTCCAAATTACAAATTCTACGCCTCTTATCATGATAGTATTTTTTTCCCCAATGCCTACACAACCGCATCTTATACGAGCCCACTGTTCTTTGATTTCTCTGTTACCCTTCCTATTCTCAGTACTTTTCTTCTTCTATACTGTTTTTCCACAGTTTATAATTTTTACAGTAACGAACTCCTCTTAACTCTTTCAGGGGCACTTTTTTTTGAAATTTTCAAAAATTTTATCAAAAAAACTAGCGTGCGAAAAAATTTGAAAAAAATATATATTATAGAGCTGGACACGGACTATACATAAAAAAATTTCAGAGCTCTAGAGTTTTTCGTTTAAGAATAAACGATTTTTTACGAAGAAAAACGAGTTTTTTGTGATTCAATTTTTTATAACTATTTATAAATAAATAAATTTGCATACTTTTCTTTACAAAACTTAGAACTTCTCATCTCAAGAGTCCAAAAAGTACTCACACTGAAAAATACGTCCGAAGTACAGAAAAAACTGAAAGCAAAAAGGTGGTACGTATACGTACCACTGCCCCTAAAGGGTTAAATAAAATGCACTTTTAACCCAATTAAGATCATATCTTGACTATAAATTGTTTCTGCAGTGTTCAATAATGTTTGTTATAAATAACGTTATATATTTACTTAATACATTTAATTGTTGAATTTACTTTCCAGATCGTCACCTACTGGAATAACCATTGTTGTTGGCACAGTATACTACAAAAAGCCACACCAAAGTCGCCAAGGTTTGAAAATCACGGTACACAGAGGATTTTCGCCTGCAAACTCTTACATTAACGATGTTGCTTTGATCAAAGTAAATATATAAACCCAAACTATGTTCATTTTTCTTGACTATTGTAAATTAAATACAAACTGTGTTTAATCATAATTTTTTAAGGTAAATGCTCCTTTCGAGTTCAACTCGTTGGTGCAGCCAGTTTCTCTACCAGACCTTCACACTAAAATCGCTACCAACAGTACTGCTGTTGTTTCGGGTTGGGGAATGCTCGATGGGGTAAATATAATAATTTATCTTTAATATTTTTTCACTTTCACATTTTTATACCGAATTTTTCAAAAGCGTTTGACATCGAAAACTTTTGATTAACTAAATTGCTGTTAATTAAATTCCACCTGTTAAATGACTATGTGAAAATTTGAACAGTGTAGAATATATGCGCTATTTTTACCCATATTTCATATCTCTGCAAGTGCTTTTAATATAATTTATATGAATTTCAGACCACCGGTGGTATTCCCGAGAGTCTAAAGAAGGCACGGATCTGGGTCGCCGATCAAGTATACTGCCGTGAAGTCATGAAGAAACAAGGCATGACCATTCACCCCACACAGATGTGCGCGAACGACTCGACAATCAGAAGGGGACAATGCAATGTATGTTATATTGTCATACAGTTTGAATAACTATTTTTGTTGCTATTATTTATTTTAATCTATCTATTTATAGGGAGACTCCGGTGGCCCGCTGATAGTCAATGGTAAACTCACTGGTCTTGTATCCTGGTCAGTCAAGGATCCATACTGTGCCAGCACTGAGTATCCCCGTGAGTACACCCGTGTTCCTGAATTCGTTGACTGGATTCTCGACCATGCAGTTTAAATAAACTTTAATCAAAACCGTCTGACTGTGCATTTACTACAATTTACAACACTTTTGTGCATTAACCAGCGATATAGCATAAATTGCTAAAGAATCAGTTACTTGTTTTATCAACTGCACATAACTTTTTACTGATTAATCACTTATCGTCACTGAATGCCATTTTTTAATAAAAAATACTTTCTTAAATTTTTGTGTTTTTGTAGCCTTCCAATGTATAATTAATAATTAAACAGATACTTCAAACTGCACTGAGCCAGCGCCATAATCCTATTTTTCTCCTTCCAAAAAAATCCAGCTGGAACTACCCTCTGTTTCTTAAATCGCGACTCATACACATCCCACGTCGGGGCAGAACAGTAGGGCGATGTGCCACCCCTGTAAGCGCGGAATTAGCCGGTAATATGCTCTCTCCAGCTTGAGGAAAAAATCACTGTACGCTCTCTCGAAGCAGAGAAGAAAATAAAGGCGAGGGTGGCGAATGTGCTTCTTACGCGATTTTTAGACTAAGGAAACGTTCGATTTCTGCGACTTTAGAAAAAAGCTTTGCATTTTCCTGTTTTATTAAGTGATCATTCTTGCTTTTTCTTTTTTGAATTGGCATTAATTTGAAGCAACTGCGAATATTTAAGATAACGAATTCGCTCAATATGGAAAAATTTGTCTTCTCAGAGTAGTAGACAAAAGAATGTCAAAAGAATTATTTAAGTGAGGGTTTACTATACAACCAGATTTTTGCAATTTGTAAGGAAGATCAGCGAATGATTGAACTAATTAGCACCAAGGCTTCCGAAATGACTTTTTCGATTAGAGTTCTTTTTTAATCAACTTGTTGTTTACTCATTTCTTTGAAACTTTGCATATACAGGGTGTCAATTAAGTCCCGGGACGGCTGAATATTTTCTAAAGTACAGCTTTTCTGTAAGAGGTCAAGGTCATTCCTTAAGTAACTTTGAACAAGGAACCCAACGGTGACCTTGGATTTGACCTTGAACCTCATTTTCAAGGTTGTTTCGAGGTCAACCTCATATTTTCAAATGGAAACCCTTATTTTTGATACCGAATTCGGAAGGAGCGAGAAATTTCAAGTATGGATGTGTTGAACAAGGGATGTAATTGTGACCTTCAATTTGACTTTGGACTTGACCTTGAAGGTCATTTGAAGGTCAACTGGTTTTTTTAATCGGAAATCCCAGTAATAATACCGGATACCGATAGAGCGAGAAATTTTACATTCAGTCCTTATTCTCACTTTTAGCGTTACCCAGAAACAACGACGTGGACGTAGTAAGATCTGTTTCCTTTGGGGTGCTTGATTAACGTGAGTCCCCTTGCCTCTCACGATTGGGGTGCTTGATTAACGTGAGTCCCCTTGCCTCTCACGATTGGGGTGCTTGATTAGTGAGTCCCCTTGCCTCTCACGATTGGGGTGCTTGATTAACGTGAGTCCCCTTGCCTCTCACGATTGGGGTGCTTGATTAGTGAGGTCAAGTCCAAAGTCAAATTGAAGGTCATAATTACATCCCTTGTTCAACACATCCATACTTGAAATTTCTCGCTCCTTCCGAATCCGGTATCAAAAATAAGGGTTTCCATTTGAAAATATGAGGTCGACCTCGAAACAACCTTGAAAATGAGGTTCAAGGTCAAATCCAAGGTCACCGTCGGGTACCCCGTAAAGATTTACCTAGGGTATGACCTTTGTTTGTTTTGTTTTACCACTGAACTCGCGAGATTTTTAAGAAGTCATTATTTGACCTCTATTTGACCTCTAGGGGTTACCTCAACCCCATACTTCAATACATATCCGGATGTAAAATTTTCCGCTCTTTCCGATTCCGCTATAAAAAATAGGGGTTTCCGTTTGAAAAAATGAGGTTGACCTCAAAATAACCTTGAAAATGAGGTTCAAGGTCAAATCCAAGGTCACCGTTGGGTTCCTTGTTCAAAGTTACTTAAGGAACGACCTTGACCTCTTCCAGAAAAGCAGTACTTTAGAAAATATTCAGCCGTACCGGGACTTAATTGACACCCTGTATGGGTTTCTGAAGTCACTCTTTACGAATTTGCAACTTGAATTATGTACAAACAAAAGAGTAAAACAAACGGTTAACCAAATGTGTATACCAATACCTATTGTAGCAAGTATACTCTAATTACTATTTCGTTGTCAGAATTACAAAATTCAAAATGGCCTATCCAATATGATGGACAAAAAGTAAATAATTACTACTTTCTAGTGAAAATCTGTATCCAGGGGCTTTTCGAGTCGCTGATTGCGAATCCGATGTAAAAATTTCAAAATTCAAAATGGCTTATTTAATATGGCGGCCAAAAGATTCCTAAATTACTGTTCTATGACTAAAATTGGTATTGATCGACCCTTGGATCGGCCATTTTGAGTTTTTAAATTCTGACATTGAATTCGTAATCAGCGACCCTAAGAATCCCCAAATATTGATTTCAACCAAAAAACAGTATTTTTTAAAAATGTTTTGGCCTCCATATTGGATCTCTATATTGATTTGGGGAGCAGCCAGGTTGCGTCAATAAATAGTGTCCTGACCGCTCGATCCCGTCGTTTATCAGTGTCCCACTTTTACTGCACCAAAAATTTCCTACAGTGAGCGAATGCCTTATGGGTTTGACCAAAAATTCGTTTTCCGTATAATTTGATACATTACTATACATTACTCAGAACAAATTTGTAACATGGTTAGAAACCTCAAGACGCCTTTACTCAATTTTCTGTCCGCATCACCATTGAATTGAAATACGGGAAAATTCGAAAACTAAATTAATTTTAAAAATAGCACATTCAATTAAAAATACTAAAGTCGCTAAGGACCAACCAGCAATCAGAACTGAAAAGCTTACACTTAACTGTTCTACATCAACGCTAAATGTTGTATCATTTTCAGCAATGTTCTTTATATAGTGCCGGCTGTGGCGATCGACAAATAATTGAATTAACCCTCCTTCATTTAACTGTAGCACCATCCAACTAAATTTAGAACGAAGTGGCGAGTCATCTGCGAACACGAACGCCGTATTTCTTTCTATAAGCGTATCTTTAGAAATATGAACAAAAGTACTATCACGTACGAAAATCTGTAAGAAAGATTCTTGGCATAAACAAGCTACACGACGACCTTTTAATAAATAAGCAATGCATTCACCTTGCCTAACTGTTAAACGGTAACGCTCACGAATGATATCTTCCGGGATTAACTCCTTATGTGGTCCTGCTCCGTAAAGGGAAAGATTGGACTTAATTAAATCGTCAACTGAGTCAACGGTAGGTTTCTGAGTCGGTACTACAGTTTTAAGTACACTTAATGCACTCAAACGGCATTGCACGAACGTGCTAGCTGCATAAACGGCCATTATGAAAGTAATGAAGAGAATTTTGCCAGACGAATTTTGCGGCTCCTTAACGCGTGCACTGCTCACGAACATTCGGATGAATTCCAAGACCACTACGTGTATCGGTTGTCTGAGAATGTATTTCAATAAAACAACAGAGATACAGCAACTTGGAATGAGATAAATCCAAAATTTCAAACTAAAAATGAATGAAAAACTAATGACATATTTTGCCGTATCCTTTAAAGTTACAACTTTGAATCTGATAGAATAAAAGGGGTACGTCTGCATCTTCCAAAAATCGCGCAAAAGCATGGTATTCATTAATATATCTACTAAGTTATTTACTAAATCTTTAACAAACCCAAAAGGTTCTCCATGTTTAATGACTAAACTATTACTATCATACAGTTTAACAGTAATTGTTGCATTTACATGTTTCAATACGGTGCATATAACTTTACATTCGATTCCGTCGCATCTTTCATAACCATTTTCTAATTCGTTATAACGATATACGTTTTCATCAGCTTTTACCACCATCACTTTTAAATTATAGCCATTTAAATTTGTTACTTTGTCAAAATATAACGTACCGCAGAGTGGAGTGTCTACAAAGATCATTAAAATAACATTGTTAAAATACAATTTTAATTGAAAAGAAAATATTACTGCTACTTATGCTTTATATATACTTACAATCAGAAAACAAATCTTCATAGTTTTGTCCAAGTGGATGTTCGAGCAATGTCCAATATTCATTGGAAATATAACCAACTTGTACATTACTCCAAAATTTTGGAGCTAAATGTGTATAAGGATTAAAAGTATATAGAAATAACTCATTCTTTATGTTGCTGCATAAATATATTGCAGACAAAATATTAAAAGCCCACAATGTGCTTAAAAATGTGTGTGCCATCTGACAACCCGTTTTAAAAACTTTAGTATATAACTTTCAACTTTCTTATAGTTAAATATCGATTGCTTTAAAGCGTAGTATCAAATATTTTTTTAAAAATGCTTTTACACAAGAAACAGCCTAAAAAACGATTTTTCATACACATCATTTAATAACAATTGCGGTGCAGCACGCCCAATCGATCGTAAAATATTTTAAAGATGTCCCTTTTTCAATAAAAGTTTTATATCCAAAGTACGACCACTTAAACCCGATAGTATTTTTTTTTTACTAAATACATCAAATTTTAGAACAGAGTATGATTGCTAAGTACGAGGATCGGCTAAGCAGGCTCAAGAGACTCGACATTACACAAAAGTGTAAATAAAATATACGCACAAATTGTGAATATTTTCCGAAATGAATCAGTACAATTCACTTTCAAAATTGAAGTATATTATACTGAAGTGAAAAAACCTAAACTCAATAATAATGAAAATAACTCAGATTGAAAAAAGGCTCTGGTGACGCCTACTACATTCCTCTAAACTAGGCTATACATTCCTAAACAATTCATTATCTAATTTGAATCCTACGACTAAAATTCCTTCCTCTTCCTTCATCCTTGAAAATATTAAACATCTTGCAATTTTTTCCCTAGTTTTTTTTTATTAAAATTGAAACATTTATCAGTTTAAATTGCATTCTTGTATTTGTAAATGTTAAATACATCATATACCATTGTCAATTAAACAATTATTCAATAATTTAATACTTATATCTTCAAACGAAAGAGATATAAAAAACAATATTGTTTTACTGATTTCTGTAAAAATAAACAGATTATATAGTGTCAGCGTTTAATGTACTCTCTAAATGTGAAATAGTGAAATTGTCACTATTTCGGTTAGTGAACCCATTTCTCACTTGTAAAATAGTGAAAATATCACTAATTCAGAAGTTGAACATTTTTCACTATTAAAATAGTGAATAAACCACAAATTGAATTAGTAAACCAAAACGCTATTTCATCTAGTGAAAAATTTCATGATTAAAATAGTGAGAAAAATCCCGCACATTCCTACGAGAGAAAATCCGCGAACAGTGAAACCCGCCAAAAGTCCGGAAGCGTGCCGACCGTTGAGAGTGAGAATTGGGAGCTACATAATATAATACAAAAAACACAGCATTGAATTTAATTAATACTGGTAAGTAATCATATAAATATATATAATTATGAGGTGTAGTGGTTATGTATAATTTTAGCATTTATTCGAAAATTTTACATAACCTCAACCACACCTCGTGGAAGAGGTTAGAAAAATTTTTATGCCTCCAGCTAGATTTTGTCAAATTCTGTAATATTTTATTATTTAATTATTTTATTTGTTACAGATTCTATAATCTTAAGGTTTTCAATTAATTTAAATCTTTCATGGGACAGTCATTTTACTACAACGGCATTTAAAGTCATTGGGTACGAAAATTACAACTTTGCAATACTTAAGTTGTTAATTGTCAACTTGTGATTAAGTAAAAGTTAAGTATGTAACGTTCCACAGCGAGGCTGTGGTTAGTATAATGAACTATAAGGAAAAAGTCAATTTTTCTGAAATCAGCTTAAAAGTTTTAATTTCTGATTCATGTATACATGATCTACACAATACTTCTGCAGAATGTACTAAAACTGGTTCATTTTTATATGAACATTTTTACATGAATCTGCACGTGCAGCATAGAACCTGTATGTACCTTATAACGCATTATACTAATAAAACATAAAAGAAAATGTATACATCTCTTATGATTCCCTTGTATGTATTGCTAATCCCTCTATATAATATATAATAATTAAGAAGTGTAACCTTTTTATAAGCTTACTATCTCTTGAGAGAATCCTTTTGATGATAGCCACTCAGCAAACACTTCGAAGTTTTCGTAAAATCCCTGAAAAAAGTAAATATAAAATGATTAAATAAGTATAATAATAAGCTTTTAATAATAATAATAATAATAATAATAATAATAATAATAAGAAGAAGAAGAAGAATATACTTACTAGAGGAAACACTGTAAAAAATGAAAATAAATTTACAATCACTGTTGTAACTTTATTACTATGCTGATTGTAGTATAATCAACACCGTGATTGTAAAAATGCAATGTTGAACGCCATAAACTGATTATCACAGCTGTAATATTAGAACAAAATTGCAGATATACTCTTACCAACCGTGGTAACTTTACAACTTTCTGTAAAAATGCAAAATAATAGTCATTTCTTTATGACCATTGCATAATTGCATCTGATTTGTAAATCTACGTTAACTGTGCGAATGAGAAAAAACTATTTCGGAAGAAGGTGTGAATAACGGATCACGAAAACGTCGCGTGACTCCGGCTCTTGCGCGACTCCACGCTTCTCCAGCTTCTCAAGAATTGCAGATTTCTTGGAGGACACGTAGAAAAGTAAGTAATATTTTTCTACTAAAACACAGTACAATGAAAAAAATGAGTACTGTACGATATTGTAAATGTGATTAGTGTATGGTACAATTAATGCTTGTATAAAGTTGCATGACGATCTTTTTGGAGTAGAAATTTATAGGTTAGAATAAGCCTTAGTGGTCATAGGGAAAAAGTATTTTAGTAAACCTATTAAAGTTAATGTTGAGAATATTACATTATATCAATTGAGAACTTCTTATTTAAAAAAGGGCATATTTATTATAAACTGCGATAAGACAATTATTTTTACATTACAGGAAGGGACAACCGAGTTTCACGTTATAGCAATAAGACCATCAATTCTAGATATTTAAATATCTTAAGTAATTTTTATTAATTAAGGTGTTGCTATACGCTCGTGTTATCGGCAATCTTTGGGAGCTACATTTTTCATTTATTTTTTAATTTTAAGAAAACTTATCTCTGGAAAGTTGTTTGTTATTAGTACAACAACATGTCAGAGAGATAATTACTCAAAATTAAAAATTAAATGAAAAAAGTTAGTTTTCATAATTTTTTGTGACAGGTGAATTTACAAACACCTTAATTGCGTTATCTGTGTATGTAAGAAAACAATTTTTTAACTTTTTTTTCAATTTTTCTAGAACCCAAATATGGGGTACCTTTTGAACGTTAACACGTGTCTATGGTTGACCAGATTCAACAGAATTCCTGATTAATTTTTTTAATAATTGAATTTATAGCTTCTAGACACTAGATCTAATACTAGTTTCAGAGATTTTCGTAAACAAATATCGGGTATATCGTATCTTAAATATTTTAATATCTGGATCATTTTTGAAAAATATATAATTTGCTTATAACTGAGCACTGAACAATAGTGAACTAAGTTGGTCGCGATTAAAACGATCAATCTGCGTTGAATAACACTGAGAGAATTCGGCGCCTACATCAGCACGCGGATTACGAATCTCCCTAATTCCAAAGTAAATAGGTTAAAACGTAAGACTGTATAATTCAGTATTCCGTCGCACTCTCACGCTAGCTGAAACTTCGAACTTTACTAGCGGTGATGTGAGGCGAAGACACATAGTTGGCTCACTTCAGTTACGTAAATGGAAGTTTACAATTGTAAGATATAGGATGAAGTAGAAAATTACTTTTGAAGTGAAAATCTTAGCCCAGAGACTATTTTATCATTTTTAATAGAATTTCACTAAACATATACTAGAGAGTAAGACCATATAATGAAATTTAAATCTATTAAAACAAATTTTTTCAACAACATAATAACTGTTGAAGTAGATACAAAATTTTCGATATTTATGTACTAAAATTTGTTAGTTAAAAACGTACTTTTATATCAAATGTTGATCACTTCCGTAAAGAGGCAGTTTGAAAAATTATTATGTATTTCTTACTTTCTGTGCTGTAGAAGTTCCAGTTCTACTTAAAAAATTCAATTGAGTAAGAGGACCAATAAATAAAAAATAATTTGCTGCATTCAAAAATATAAACATCTAAGGTATAAATCCTGGTATAAATATCGATTTTATTTATTAGCCATTTATTGAGGATTGTATAGTCTTGTGCAGACTATAAGAAAAAAGCTTACTTTTTTGATCTTTATTGAGCATTGATGAAACGCATTTTATTATTCCCAAACATTTCTTGGAGTGCATATTTCAAGCTATTTAGTAAGTTAAAGAAGCAAATTAAAATAACCCACGAAATAACCCAAGAAATCGCTTAAATTATAATAAATATTATCATATTAACTATTTATATTTTTTTTATTTCCACCAGGGTCATTAAGAAGCTAACGAAGCTAACCATCCTACAAAGAAAGCAGAAATCCTAATTCTTACTCGATATTAATTTTCTCGCTACACCTCCCCATTCCTGCAGCGTTCACTCCTCCACAAATCCATCATTCAATTCGACTCGACATTGTTTTCGCTCTGCGCACTTGCCACGCGTACACCACGAGAGCGCATAAAATATTCTCGCCCTCTCTCATCCACGGGCTACTCTCTCTCTTGAAACTTTTAGCACCGAGACCACCCCCCGCCCCCTCTCTCTCTCTCTCGTTCTCTTTGTCGCCCGATTCTTCACGGCTCATTCCGAGGGACGAGTATACAGCTCTCTCTCTTTCTCTCTTTCTCTTGTGAAATCCCACGAGTAGTGCGTATACGACTTGCCCTCTCGCTCTTACTCCACTCTCCCCGTGCACTGTACAGCCAACACTACTGTGTGTATATGTGAGTGTGTGCGTGAGCGCGCGGAAACGCGCGTTCTACCCCCGTGCGCTAAAAGCATATCTGTGTCGCGCGCTCGCGCTCTGGTGCTGTACGCAGGGAGCTGGAGCTGTCGTTGCTGCCTTGGAAAGAGAGAGAGAGAGAGAGAGAGAGAGAGAGAGAGGGAGAGAGAGAGGGAGAGAGAGAGAGAGAGAGAGAGAGAGAGAGAGAGAGAACAAAGGAATGGAGAGAAAGAGAGTCGATAACTGCTTCTGCTTTTCCGTCGTCGCACTTATTTTCTTGCGCTCTCGCCGTACTTTATAAAGGTTACTGACTGGCACGAGGAGGAAGAGGAAAAGGAGGAGGAAGAAAAATGTGTCGCTGCAGTTTTGCTCGCGACGACAGGGACTGTGGTTTGCGTTGGTGGCTTTGAATTGAGCATTGCAAGAGGGTGATTTAACCAATTACTGATACTTTGAAAATTAGTCTTATTTGTTACTTATTTTTTGTTGATCGTTAACCCTGTAACGCTAAGACATAGAAATCATTGAGTAAAACTTCTAAAAAGTATTTAGAATTGTGTTTCAGCCATTTTTAAACATTTTTAAGAGTTTTCTCTTTTGGATTTTTTGAGTTTTCGCGGCTTCTATGCGGTTAAAAACGACTTAGGCACCTAAAACATGATCGGAAATAGTTCACTTCGACCTGATGGATATATTTATCTTGCAGAATTTTAAGTTTATCACATGAAAGTTTTAGAAAAACTAAAAAATGGTATGTTGCTCGTGATCAACGCTGAACATTAGAGGGTTGAGGCGTTGATGAAAAATTCAATGAACTTGAACAATGAAATCATTTTAATGAACTTAATACTTATTTATTCGTTTTTTTTTCTCCGACCTTTATTGCACACAATCCAGCGTGTTCCGACATTAACCGAATCCTAACCCGTGCCCAAATCTACTCTATACTACGCAGACAAACTTCAGATAATATAGAAATTATTAAAAAAAAATTGGATCGCTATTCTGCGATAGAAAAATTGTTTTAAAATCATCAGAAAATTATTTATTTTTGGTATTGATAAAAGCGTAGTTTTCCTTCATTTATGGTTTTTCAATGTTCAGCAAGTCTTATGCGCATAGGGTTACAATGAATCAATCTGAAACTTTAAGGATATCTTATTCAACTTATTCGCATTACAACCATGAACTCTGATTTAAAAAAGAGAATTAGTGAGAAAGTGTTGACCATGAATGAGTTACAAATGAAGTTTTTTACACTGAGAGAAAGGATTCTTTGCGGCAAAGAGTATTTCTTAATTGTTAAGTTTTTTGGATTTGAATACGGTCAAATGAATATTTCTTAACAATTAAACGCATTGTCATAATAGTTAATAACTAAGTACTTGAGTCGCTTGTCAACGGTTGACTGCCTGACTTTAAGGTTAACTGAATTTTTCATATTTCTAAGATGTTTATATGACCGTTACATGTTTGTATAAGTTTTCGCCTACCATGATTATGTCTATGTATAGGATCTTTTGATATTTTAATGCTTGAAAAGCATCATTATATGCTAGAAAATCGTCAAATAACCTATCGTACTCGGCATGTTTATCTTACTCGTGCAGTTTTTTCTCATGTTCGAGTTCTTAACTATTAAGAATTCAACATTTGCGGCAAGTACGTCAGAATTTAGTACAGGTGTTAGATATTACATAATTTTTTTCAAATGCTATAATTGTATTCCCATGCGCAAGGGCAGTATTGAAAAAACAATTTCCATTTAAAATTGCTAGCTTTTCCTACATAACTACGGGTATACATTCTACAAATTTACAAAAAACTTACCTTTTAGGTAACAATTATAACCAATTAAAAAAAAATTTTTGTTCAAAATTTACTATAGGACCATCTTAAGTAAAAACGTCGATTTTTCTCTTTGGCGTTATTAACTGGGTATCGGATCTTGATGTACACTATCTGGTAGTTTTAATCGCCGCAAACACCCTTTAACATGATTTAATTCTAAGGTGGTTGCACGGTAAATTTTCTTTCTGGATTCGAATATACACTGCTTCTAGAGTATTTTCTAACCAAAATGAAGATAATCGGTAGAGCCGTTTTTGAGAAATGGCACCATATTGGATCTGACATTTTTAATTTTGAAAATCTGATAACGGATTCGTAATTAGAATCCCCTTATATACAAATTTTAATAAAAAAACTAGTCGTTAGAAAAAGATTTGAATCCAACGATTAAAAATATCAGTAGAATAGAAACAATGTTCAAGAAGTAGACGATTAAAAATAATTTACGCCATCTTGCATTCGCTATCTTGGAACTAATTTTTTTGGATATATCGACGTTTCTTATGAAGACTAGCACATTTCAGATTTCTCAAACAATACTAGTCTTGTCAGGAATCTCCTACGAAAATTAGCATTTTTCAGTGTGTATTAATTAAAAAATCTAGAAAGTGCTACTTTTTCATAAGAGGACTTTGAAAAGAGCTAAATGTTTTTGGGAAATCTGGAATGTGCTAATTGTCGTAAGGGACGTCGATATGTACTTCACATTCGAATTTAACGACTCAAAAAAACTCGTACAAAACCTACAAAATAAGGACAATGATGTATAAGAACTAGTCAATTTTAAAAAATTTCGTCCGTCATATTGAATCTGACATCTTGTAATTCAAAACTTTTAGATTTTGCGATCAGATTTCAATTCAGCGACTCGAAATTCGAGTCACAATATTACAATTTTTCGTCGCCATCTAGAATCCGCCATCAGCGACATCTTGGAATTGAAAATGTATTTATTTTAATTGCAGATTTGAATTCAGCGATCCCGAAAACCCCTGTAAAATTTGTTACACAATATTTTTATTGCGAGATCTAGTCGGAATCTTAGCGAATAGCCAGGGGCGTCCCTGTGAAATATTTAGACGGGAAGTGTTAAAATATTTATTTTCAGTCAGAAATTCAACCGACGTATTCTTATTCACATTCCAATTTCTGGCATGCTACGTACTTATCACATTTTTATTGAAAACTCTCAGTGATTGGGTAGATTGCTCTAAGTTCACGAATTTTTGATAATAAAGAAATTTAATATCCTTTTATTTACACCACAGCCAAAAGTTTATTAAGGTGTTTCGAAAGATGTAAATGCAAATGTGCACTGAAAGAAAATTATCTGTCATTATCTATCACTAACGGAGCTAGGACTGCATCCTAGTCTGTCCTAGTAATTGCTCGTAAAGTAATAGTACATTATGCATCAAGGGAGTAAAGTGGGCAATGTACGCACTGTGTGACGGCATTTCACACAGTGCATGCTTGCCTACTGTACTCCAGAGGTGCGTATACTACTTTTCACCACACCCCCGTAAAGAAATGACTGTACGCATCTCAGCAGGCCGTACAGTACCCCATGCTCTGCCTAGAAGTAAAGTGACTTGTGTACGCGCGACGCGCTGTTTTACCGCTCGAGACGCAGTCGAGAGCGGAAAAAGGCGCATCGCGCATGCGCAAGTCACTTTATTCCCTAGGCAGTCCATGCGGTACTGTACGGCCTGCTGAGAGGGCGTACAGTCAGCACTTTACGCGCAGTGTGGTGAAAAGTAATTGAAAAATATTGAATAATTATTAAACGTTTGATTTATTGTACACGTTGAATGAGAGATTCTACAAAAATATAAAACTTATAGAATAAATAAATAAGAGAATAACGTAAAGTACCCAGTACTGGGACAGGTTTTGAATATAATTCACGACCGTACGACGATTTCAGAACCAACAGGCAAAATTGTTCAAAACATGTAAATCTAATCATTAATTCATAATCAATTTTTCTAATTTATGTACAGACAAAGACATTAAAATGCTTTTTTATATTGAAAAAGTAAGTTTGAAAAAATGTAAAGAAGGATACAGAAATGGGGAGCGCTATATTGAGCTGGGCTCAAAAGATTTGTATTTTGTTTTATAATAATTTTAAGATCAAAAACTATCAAAATATCGACTCAACTACGAAGAATATCATAAACATCGCTAATGAATGGTACCTTTATCATATTTAACAGTAATACAAGTGTTTGTGCTACTGTCCAAGTACTGGGACACAATTTTCACTTTATCCCGATACTGGGTACTTCACCATAATCGAAGAAATGTCTTAGTAATAGTATTATTGTGATTAAATTTGTATTAATTTTCCCAAAAGCTTAGTAGCTACTCCTACTGAGTCTTAGGCTGTAGGTACTGACAACCCATTTCACTTGGATTGCTCAAGCAGAAATTCAAAATATTAGTCGATCAATACCAATTTTATAGATGAGTCATTTTGATTTATCTTTACGGATGTTATTAAACATCTACATTTAAATTTAATATTTTGAGATTTTGTTTAATTTATCCATGTATCTCATGAAATAAAGATGCTCAGAAAGATTCAGATCGATTCGTCCCAAAGTATAGATGTATTTATGTTACATTTTATGTTCATTTAATTCAAGATTTAATCCAGAATTGTATCTTAAAAAACATTAAATAATACATTTTAATGTAGTACAACTAGTTCCAGATTTTCTTTTATAATATTTAACACCGTAACATAAATAATTTAATAAGTATCTGATTTGTCAATTAATACAAATTTTTGTATTTTTAAAACAAATGAATCTAAATGTTCATAAATTATACAGAATAAATTTCATTCGTTTTAATAATTAATAATAATCAGACATAATAAGATTATCTAACTGTCGCGTAGTCATAATCCGAATAAATGTACTCAATATTGATTTTCATTTAGTTTAATATCACTCCGATATTTCTGTAAACATTTTTACGCGAGAATTTGAACTTTAGATATATACAACAATCAAATCGAGCGTTAAAAAACATTAATATCCGATCCTTTATAATACAATTATCCTGGCAGTTCAGTTCTTCTATATTTCAGTAAGTCAGTGACAAATTTCATTACGTTCTAATGAAACTCCGATATAAGTTATTAACCATTTAAATAGAAATATGACCCTTCTCGTTTTTACCTATTCGAAGAATCATATTAATAGAAATATACGTATTACTACTATGAAAAGCATTCTAATCAATACTTATTTTTTTTTAATTCTGTACAAAATCAATTTTCTATCCGAGATTATGTACTTTATTTGTTTTAAATAAGGCCAGATAAGTGTAAAAATAGTCGAAATTAAAAAGAAATAAAAAAAGCTGTAATACTTTTATGTTGACTTTTTGACACTTCCACTCTTTATTTTCAATAAATTAAGCGGTACTGAAAAAAATTATTTTATTCTGATACGTATAAGTTTTTGTAAAAAATGAAACTTTCAGTCGAACGTTTTATTTTGATTGAATATAATCACAAAAATGAAACAAAGATGAAACCTTTAAATCCTATACATATATTTTTTTAGATCGCAAAAACATTGATGATATTAAAAAATATTTGACCCCTTCAATCATTGGGAATGTTGTCACAAGTATCTGAAAAAAGATAGTTTAAAATATTAGTAAGTATGATACTTTCCTCTGAAATCTCTGAAGTACCACATGTTCATATTTAAGGTCACTTTTCACCACTTTCCTTTGGGTTGACAGGTACAAACATTTTTTAATTCTTTTTTTTATGTTCTGCACAACCACATGGGTTAGAACCATAAGATTTGCATCTTTCGAGATGTCCTTTAATCTTTTTCAAAAAATAAAATTTTTTGTAAAATTAAAGTCAGCCCATCAGTAAATAAGCATGTATGAAATTTCCACTACAAATACAGTTCTAATCGCAATTAATTCTACGAAACACTTGTTAGTGCAACCATGGCATCGACAATCCAATGCAGCTAATAACCACAGCAAAAGTGGCCAAACCCACATACATCAAGCCCATAAACCACCTAACATAAACTTCGCACAATCGTCGATCGCGAAACAAGCACCGACCATAGAGAGGAAAACGCACCGCGAAACTAAAAACAGACGGACAGAGACGGAGAGAAGAGTCTGGGTAAATATTTGACCGTTTGATTAGGAGGTTCGCGTGCGCCGGGGGGCGCGGAATTCAAATATTGGCGTTGAAGAGCCACAGTCCCAGCAACTGCCAGCGACGAATAATCGAATCATAAATATTGATCGGCAGATCACAAGAGAGACCGAGAGAGAGAGATAGAGAGAGAGAGAGAGAGAGAGAGAGAGAGAGAGAGAGAGAGAGAGAGAGACGCATCCTTGGAAGGGAGCGAGCAAGCAAGCGGCAGCTCGTGATTATATGCCAGTGCCGAAAGTCCCGCGGGATTGTATATGTATGCCGTGTACTCGACTCGGCCGCAAGCGCGCGGTTGTACACGTGTTTGCAGTCGATGATTGCGGTTAATTACGACGCGAGCGAGCTCGGATGTATAGCTACGGGTTCGGTGGCTGTATCTCGCCTGTGTTTGCCGATTGGTTTATCTTTCTCTCTTTCTCGTATCCCTTGACTCTTTCTCGTTTATCTGTTTCATTTCTTTGCTTATGCGGCTTTCCTTTTACGGGCTGGACAGAGTTTAATTGTGTTTGTAACAATTTGGGGAACAAGTGATGAATTTAAGTCGAGTTCGAATCGTGAGATTAGATGTTTGAATAAATAAGTAGCTAGCGTATATGTAGTCTCAGGAGAAATTATATTGTACGTATATGAGCAAATCCTCAGAATCGGCGTTCCTCAAAGATACAAAATTTTGAAAATGTTTGAACCTATGGTACTCGATTATTTGTCAAGGCACACGATTGTCCTTTACAGGAGGTTTATTCTATACCAGTATCTAATAGTTTCCACAAAAAATATGAGCCAAACTGCATGCGCCCACTTGATTATTCAGGAAACGATTTATCTAGTATGTAAAATAGAAACTTTAAATGCATTATTCTCGAAATACATTTTTATAGTTTTAAAATGTTCCAGGCGCCATGCCTAGTCTTTACTGGCAGTTTAATAGAGTCTCGCTTTAGCTTTCAATATTGAATAACATTTGTTGTTCAGAAAACCAAAACTTGTTAAGTATGAAAAATAGAAAAAACTATTCTCTTTTAGTTAGATACATCGACCTAAATATTTAGACCTAGATACATGGACCTAGATACACACAAAAAGGATTAGTAATGGTTACCTACCGGATAAGTATAAGAGACGATAAGGTACGATCAGGAACCGAATATAAACTCAAAATTAAATTTTAGGTACGCGGTACCTGAGTTTGTTAAACTGATTCAAACCCGAACGCTTCTTTTCCATGTACTTATACCTCAATATATGTATTTAGATACTTTAATGTAGCCACTTAGAATTATATACTTAGAATTATATACTTAGATCTTAATACTTAGAACTAGACCCATAGATCTACATACCTATATCTACTCACTTAGGTTAAGATATACACACCTACATACTCACACATGACTGACTAACACGTTTGAACGAACAAAATCTTTCGAAAACAAAAGCCCACCAAACTCTTTCTCACCTCGATATTTCCACAGGGAATGTATTATCCCCGTCTGCCTTACTCCCGCTTATAGTCTCTTGTCTGTGTACATTCGTACCGCGGATTAATTTTCTGGGTCCTCGGCAGACTACTCCTCCGCGTGTTTGCACGTCAATCCAGCCACCGGCAGACGCGTTGCGCGCATTATAACGATTCCCTCTGGGAGAGAGAGAGAGAGAGAGAGAGAGAGAGTGTGAGAGAGAGAGAGAGAGAGAGCGAGACCGGCTTAACCACGTGGATTCAAGCGCGATTCGAGCTCCCGCCCCGTGCAACGTCAAGTTACTCCCTCTCGCAACTGCCAGCGCGACATGTGCGAATCTGGGGATCAAAAATGTGTGCATTCGAAAAATAAATGTTTCGGAGGAAACTGTAGACTGTACGTTTGATTTTGGTGGTGAAAGTCTTTATAATTGTGTAGAGGATTTCTTTGATGATTGTCTTGATGATACAGTCCCTAGTTAGGAATAGAGAAATTTCAGTTTTTTTCCTCTGGATAATTGATAGACAGTTAACTATAACCAAGATATATTTAATGGTCTTTTGTTTCTTATTATTCTTACAGTTATGAAAAGTTAAAATTCAAAGTAAACCAAATGGAATTTCGAACAATGTGTCGCGTGTACAAAGGTAAGTGTAACGTCAGAAGATCTTAAACAATACAAGTTGTCCTACAACATTTATGTTAGCTGAGATGGATGATGTGATGTTAATGTCACCTGGCACAATGTTTGAGATTTTATCTTATTTACATGAAATTTTAACTTGATTAATTTTATAAATACTACGTAATAATTTTTGATAAAAACATTATTACAATGATACAAAATATATGATTTACTACATGATTGAAAAGCTCAAATAGAAACACATGCAAACCTTATGACCTAGCAGACTTGGATAAAATTGTAGCACATCTATAAAAGAACGCAATAATTTTACTTGTTCCGTTACAAAACGTTCGGAAGTCAAACGTCGACTACGCTTTGATCTCTACATTAGACATTTTTTCAGTTGAGCTCCAAAAGTTGAATTCGAATTTACAAGAAAAAAAGTCAATCGCAGTTCAGTGTATCAAGCAGATCTCCCCCTTGCGACTCTCCGCTCTTTCTCTCACTTGTCAAGCCCCGTGAAATCGAACGACAACGCGTATTCTGATATCAATAAAAAAGAGGGCAAAAATGAAAACACAAAAGGGAAAAAACTTTAAATTTGATCGACAGTCCAACGCGCGCAACGTAACACCCCCCACCTAAGAATAAAAAAGAGAGCCCGACGCTCGCCCGATTCCAAAACGGAAAGATCCAATAATCGCGCTCTGGACAGATGTCGCTCTCGCCCGTATCACCTATATGTGTAATGCACTGGCGTGCGCGATGATGCGTGAGCCCCATCATAAACACACATCACGAGGCGGCAGCGAAGTGCAGCGCGTATACGTGGACCGCGGTGGTGGTGTTCCTACTACGAGAGAGAGAGAGAGAGAGAAAAAAAGAGAGAAATAGCCAGACGGTCGTGACTAACGGGGGGAAGCGGAAAAACGAAAACACGGTGCAGAAGAGCGGAGTGAAAAAATAAAGCGGGGATCGAGACGCGATGCGTGTGCAGGCACTGCGTGGAGATGAAAACACTTGCGGAGATGAGAGAGCGTTGCGGAGCGAAAGGTGGGGAAGAGCGGAAGAGATTCTTTTTTTTTTGTTTTTGGAGGGAGGGGTGCGATGGTTTTTAAAAGTGTATTGTGTATTAGGGGTGGAGTAGAGCGGGATGGATATGTGGATAATTGAGTTCGTTTTATTAATGTTAGTGATCAAGGGAGCGTGAAAGAGAAGCTGATTTTTATTATTTATCGGATTTATGAGTGATTGTATTTATATTGTTATTAATTACAATAATGTGTCAACATTATTAACTCGTTAAGGCCGAGACCTACAAAAAATTGAAAAAATTTTGGGAAATCATGTAGAAATATGTTTTGGCCTTTAACTAGAGGATTTCTGCAATAAATATTTTTTTTTTTTCAATTTTTAAAGTTTTCTCGAGTTTTATGCAGTAAAATGATTTAGGCCTCCATTATGAAATCGGAAATAATCCACTTTGATTTGATCCATATATTTAGTTTGCATAATCATTTTTTTGGAAACATTTCATTTGTTCAATACATTTTTCTGGGTAAATACGAATGAAAATACATAGCTGAAATTTTACTCAGACATTACTTTCATGATAACCCGAGTCATACAAAAGCGTTTACTACGTCGAATTATTTTTTCTTTTTAAATCAACGATTTTTAGTTAAAATGCTCTTGTGTGTTTGCTGAAATATCATGAGTACTTAGAACCTGGTTAAAATTTGACTCATTTATCGTTCATATTTACCGGAGTAAAATGGTTTCAAATTTATTTGTTAACATAACCAGAAGTGGATATTAAAATTTCGAATTCTATTAATTAAGTGGATGTGAAACGGTATACTTCGAATTTATTTTTTTCCGGCAAATACGAATGATATTGGTTGAAATTTGAACTCAAAGTTTTTTATTATATTTTGAAGGACCAGAAACTAGATCGTTTTATCGGAACTAATTTGTGAAATTTACCTCATTGATTTTCTATTTTCCATTAAAAATAAAAATACTCTATCCAACTGTTTGTAATTTATGCAATAATCAATGAGCAAAATTTTAACTAATTCATATTTGATTGAAAATAAAATGGTTAAAAATTTTTTAACATAACACGGCATAGGGGCTAATACATTTTGATCCCCAGTTAAGGAGGGTCTTTTGCAAAATTCGAAATGAAAACATATAATAATGTTTTTAGCTCTAGCTCTGCAAAATGTTAGGCTAAATCGATGAATAAATAAGAGTAAATAAACCCTGGTAGAACCCTTGTCGAGTTTCTAGCTAGATTCTAGCTAAAGTGCAAAATTAACGAGTTTTAAAACAATTTGTAGTCAAAAGTCGTTAATTTTCTACCAGGAAAGTACTCGCAAAAAATCACTTTTTCATATATTAACAAATCACTACTTTCTCCTATATTCTTGAACAAAAAATATTTATTATGATATCCTAACTTTGTTGACAAAAGAATAGATACGCATTCTAATAATTATTATTACTATTTAACCATAATAATTGATAAAGTTTAATAAGTCTTAGTTTAATAATGAAGTTATGCAAGTTAAACGTAAAAAATTATCGATTACAATGCCGGTTTCTAAATTGCTTAACATGTAAATACGATATTCTATGTCACGTAGAAATATATCAAATAAGACTTCTCTTACCCTTTCGTGCACTTAAAAATGTAAAAAAATAATTAAGTTAATAGAATATCCAGAAAATACGGTCCTCTGTAAAAATTTACCTTAACTAAAAAATAACAAATGAAGAATACAAAACATCAATAAAAGTCTCTCGCTATGCAAAAGCAAACAGAACAAAAAATACAAAAATAAATCAATTACATCCATGCAATAATACAGCTACAATAACCAAAAAGGCGAAAAGCATCGCGAGAGATTGGCCACAGAAACGCAGAGACAAGCGAAACACGTATAGAGAAGCGAAGGGCGCGCAATGTGGACACAGTCAAGGTCCACTGACCAGCTGATTGATTGTCTGCGCAGTGTCTACTTCTATCTGTCCCTCTTTCTCTCTCTTTCTCTCTCTCGAGGGGTGCTTATGCTTACCATTTAGGGGTATCATTCGTGATCCGCGCCGATCGAGCCAAGTCATCGGGAAATTCATTTCGATTGCGCCACCAGCAACAGCAGCAGCAGCCAGTTGTATACATATATGTGTATACTCGGGGATTAGACGCGAGCGAGCGTGACTCTGTGTACGCGCACGAGGTCACTTCGGCCTCTTGATTTTATTGCGCGGAAATCGCGTCGTCGAGGTGTCGGGCTCGAAATGAAATTAAAGTGCTGCCGGAGTTGTTGGAATGATGATTCGCCGATTTCGGTGGAAAACACGGAGATTTACGAGATTAAAGGAGGGGCGGAGAGTCGTGTTAACCGCGGTGATTTGAGAGGGAGTTAGTACGAGGTTTCGATGATCAAAGGTGGTCTTACGAAGAGTAATTGAGATACGACTGTACAAGTTGATTTGGTAACCGAGTGAAGTTGGGTTTTAACAGATTCAGTGTGACTAGATATAAGCCAACTTTTTCGATTTTTTTGCTAAGTTAATTGAAATTTCAAACGTTTAATATAAACTCGACATTTCTATACATTCTTTTTCAAGGCTGTAAAGAATTGAAGAATCAATGTTTACGTCCTAAAGACATGAATTGAAAAAAATTGTTTGAAGAATGTTACTTCATATACATGCTTAGAATGTTTCTAGAAAACCTTGCTGCAAACTTTCAAACTTTCTGAATTATCATTTTTCACATTGTTAATAATGTTGCTAGAACGTTGTAGCAACAACGTGCTTAAGTTTATTGAAAGTAATTAAAATAACTCTAAGTTGTTCAACCTATAGGATTAATTTTATCCTTTTATTTCGATAATTTCAATAATTCGGAACTAAGTTTTTGTACGTTTCTGTAACAACGTTTACTCATAAAAATGTAATCTACTTTTTAGAAGAATCCGCTAAATACCAGAAGAAATTATATTCATTATAGGCTGAAGAGGATTTACTTTAACGACAAGAAGTTAATCTTCTTATGTAAATATACTTAGATTTAGATATATTTTTTTTGGTGTTAAGAGGAAATAACGATATATTCAATTTTCACGAATTCCGGCAAAACATCATCATTATTTTATAACAAAAACTTTTCTCCTTGTAACATTTTTCATTTATTTTAATGCATGTCATAATGTCGATTTTTGTTCTATAATTTATCTAATCAAATGGTCGACTTCCGTAAAATCTTTAGAAATATTTTGAAGTGCTGAAAGATTTTGATTTTGCTGGCCCATAGTTAAGAATATTTTCTTTTATTTGCAAAGATGTTAATAACAACTAGCATATTTCCTGTAGGAATGTGTAGATTATATTCTCCTATTAAGAATACGTGGTTCATCATTTAAACAGACGTATTCTTAATTTTAGTGGATATCGTGAGGGATATCGTCTTAAACTAAATGGAAAGCATGGAAATGGATTCATCTGCTAAATTTTAGAAACCCTTTTTGTGAGTGTTTTAGCAACGTATGTATTGTAACATTCTTGATACGTGGTAGAACGTGATAGGTACGTTACCACAACATATCTTTTGCCACGAAAGCGAACAATTCAACATTTCTGTAACGTTGCTAGTAACTTTACTAATAACTTTAGAAGCGTCGTTGCTCTGTTGCCAGAACAACGATGTAGCAACATTCCTACAGCATGTTATAATTTCAGGGACAAAAGAATTAAAGCTGCGGGAGGATTGTTAATCTATATTTGTTTTACTATTTTACATCCTACAATTAAGAACTGACAATAAATACAATTATCTGGTAAAATAGCAACAATTTTAGTTGTTAAAGTTGTACCTTGTAGTGTGCAAATTAAAATTTCTGCTCTATCTACAATCATAGTATGGCCAACTACACATTTCTTTCCGTGTCAAGGCACTAGCACAATAACTGACGATGTAGATGCTGTACGACAGTACGTCACTGTCGTGGATGTTTTCAATTGCATTCAACCGTTATGGATTTGGAAATATCTTTAAAATGTAGGAAGTAAACTTCTTAACCACTGCTTCCAGCATAACCAATGCTGGTACCTTATCACAAGTTACCGTACATCAATTGTCGTGCTATTATGGCATTTAGCTACATAATACATTACTCATATTTTGGTTATTAATTATTGTTCCTTATTTCCAGAATCTCCAATGACATGATCACGTTCATCGAGCATCGAACGTCCAACGAAAAACTCCCAAAATAATTTCAAACATCTACTTCCCCAACCAAGAGGGCCTTATAGATACCCATCCCAACCGATAGCGACTAATCGGCACAACGCAGCGTGCAAAAAAGCAGCAAACAGAGTAAAACGTCATCTGTATACACTCTCGTCGCGCGAGCGCATAAGGCGAGGGGCGTGTGTGCTCGCGCTCCTTTCCGATTCTATGGACGCTTGACCCATTGTCTCTTGGGTTTAATTTTGCGCCCGGTTCCTCCCACCTCGGGCTCGCTCTGCACGACGACACTGAGCACATTGTCGCAGCAGCGCGCGCGAATCGGCGCGCACACAATGCGACAGCAATCAAGGGCCGCGCGCGCGCGCGCCAGCCCCTACCAGCGGGACTTCTTTCTTTCGCGGAGCGAGTTCTGCGAGGTCTCAGTTCTCTTTTCTTCCTTTCTTCGCTTTCTGTCGATGTGTGCACCGGTATTGCTGGCGTTCTTGTTGTTGTTTTTGCCTTTTGTGACTGGAGATACTGGTGTAGATTTCTGATTCGAAATGGGTGTTTGGTATGAATGCTGGGATGCTGATTGTAGGTTGTATTGGGTGCAGTTTTAGGAGGATATTGCTTCATGCATCAGGCTACTTTGTACGAGCAGTGATTCAAGTGTTGATGATAACTAAAGAGTTAAAGAATTTTTAGGTTATTTTATTGTAACATGCAACCTTACAGGATTTCGTTGTATTATACATGATTTCCAAACTTTTTCATTTTTGTAGAATAACATTTTTTCGGTAATTAATTAGATTTTTCAGATTTTATAAAGCGTAATTGTAGTTTTTAAGCTGAAGGTCCTTATTTTGAATTAGTCCACTGGATCCATTTTAGCTTACCTTTGACCGCCGTAAAAAACTATTGATTTTTGGTAAAAAACAGAGTTCGGGTTTAAAAAGTTGACACTAAAAAATGTGAAGATCTGTCAACGTCTACTACTAAAACTATGCGGTTAAAAGAAATACCAAAAAATATGGACACATTTGAATTAGTGACATTTAATGCTGGAAGCAAAACCATTAACCCTTTGTGGCCCACATTTTTCTGTTCAATATTTTAAGCTGAAAATTGTTACTCGGAGGTTTTTGGGGTCGCTGATTACGAATTTGAATTTTTGTTAATTAGTATTATAGAGAAACCTCTTAGCTAATAGAAGAATGTAAAATTATTTATATACACCTATAAATAAAATTTTTATACATAAAAATCTTAGACAAAAGAGGTGACTATTATAATAGCCACTAAGCCACAAAGGGTTAATAGTTATCATACTCTTATAAATTTAAACATAAGCATACTGAGCGGTGGTGGTGGTGGTGGGGGGCAGTGTTTATAGACTCAATAAGTATTATATACTTTCTTATTTACTTAAAAACGACTTTATTGAGTCTCAAAAAAACGAAATGCACATTATATTCTACAAACGAACCATTTCTGCCTACGTGACTAAGACAATAGAATCACGAAGATTCTAAAACTGAGAATATATCATCATACACTAGTTTTCCCTTAGATAGAAAAAATAAACTGCTCAAATCTGACGAAACGAAAAACACTCTTCGTCCCGCACGACCATTCAAGTACAGTTTTTGGTACTGCCAACTCGCCGCACTCCGGTGCGACAACTCTTTCAGTAGAATTTTCAGTAGAAATGTAACTGAATTTTTCAATTACGTGCATGGAAAAAACTTCAATTACATTTTATTAAAGTTTCAATCATATATTTTTAACAGTGCAGGTACCCACTTCCAAAGTTTAAAGAACGGCTTCGTCTATCTTACTCTTATAAGTATCCCTATAGTCAAATACATACTACAGCATATTATAATAGAGGCCTAAAAGCAGCTTATAGGTAAAAAGTTCGTTCTGATAATATAAAACAGGTTTTGAATAGAGTACCGCCGGTATCGTCATTTCACGCGGTTCTTTTCTGCTTAATTTTAACATAATTGTAGGGCAAATATTGCTCGACATCTTTTTTACTTATCACACAAGCAAATATCGCTCCAAAAACCGACAAAATTTGCCTAAGTTTTGAAGCACTTTACACTTGAGTACTTTTACCTCGGAGTTGGTCAGATTTTGCCGAACACAAAGCGATTATTGCTCCACCGTTTTTTGCGTGTTATAATACGTTCAAAGCTTCAAGATTTGAGTCACTCAATCGAGATTGGATGTCCATTTCCCCACCAGACTTTATACAAAGTCATACAATGACAAAGTTCAATCATTTTTACGCAAACAGAAATATTTTCAGTTACATAATATACCTAGTGACGCTTCTTCTAGTGTAGTCATTCTTAACCTCGAAAACGTCAAACGGATGATTTCTGAAAGTCATACTGATATCTATAGACAAACTCGAAGCCTCTTTTTACACACAGGTACTTAAATTATTTATATCTAGACTTCCATAAAACCTGCACATTGCCACTCGCGAGTTTTCTATACAGTCAGCGCAATAAAGCAGAATCACTATCAAACCATATCTCCAACAAATAATTCTTATCGAAAATCCTAAGCGCATAAAACAACAACAAGAAAAGTAACGACAAGAAGTCAAGTTTAGTCGAGTCGAACTCTGATATACGTATACCCACTGCTATACGCTGTCCGCCACGGCAAATAAAATAGCGGTCCGGCCTCTCGTCGGCTCCGCAAAGCTACGAGACCCCAAAGTTCGTTAAAAGTTAGTCGCGAGCGAAACAAGCTGCAGCGCCAGGTGATTTAAAATCAACATAACCTCGTTTCGTCCCAAAGACTTCCTGAGCTATCTCTCCCTCTCTCTCTCTCTTCCGCTCTCGAACACGAAAGAACAGAGAAAAAAAAAGAACCACCGTCTTCGTCGCCGAGTGATAGCGATAGCATGCACCTATAGGTATACACGAAAGAGCAGATATATATAGAGAGAGAGAGAGAGCGAGAGAGAAAAGAAGAAGACGGTGGTGGTATATAGCATAGCAAAAGTCGTAGAACCTACGACGGCGCCTCTCGGAATCTACGCAATCGAATCAGCTCTCTCTCTCCGCGCTCGCAGTAAACTTGTAAAACAATAAAAGCTTCCGGTTGTTCCTCTCTCTTTCTCTCTCTCTCTCTCTCTGGCTCCCCCATTTTTGCGCGACATCGAGTTAGCCTATACGCCGCTCGGGCCTCTGTACCGAGTTGCTTTGGTTTCATCCTACACACGCACGCCGTAGAGAGCTTCCTTTTGCAAGGACACGACGACATCGTGCCGGCGGAAGGAGACGGGTCGCGCTCGGCTGGCTTTCAACTCCTTGTCGAAGAGAGAGAGAGAGAGAGAGAGAGAGAGAGAGAGAGAGAGAGAGAGAGAGAGAGAGAGAGAGAGATAGAGAAGTTTGACCGTAGTGTGGGAAGGGACGAGGACGAGGACTATACGAGGATCTTGAGAAACCGGGAAACGAGCGGTGAAGAAGAAGAGAGTCTAATGCGCAGTTGGTTTTTCGAATCGAGTTGCGACTCGTAACGATGTCGAGGTTTCGCTAGTTTCCGAGAGAGTGTGAAGGGTATAGTGGTGGATGTACTGTGAAGCGTGGATTTCTGTATTATTACGCGAGAGGAGGAGGGTGATTCGGGGTGGTTTGGGTACATGGATGGACTGTTCAACTGTGAGCCGAACGAAGTAAGTTAAAATACTCCATGGAATTAGATAAAACTTTTTCTATGTATTAAGTTGATGCTAAAACCACCTGTCACCGACAAATACGAGGAGCCACTTTTCTCACTTAATTTTCAATTTCTACCAAATATCTTTATGAAACGTTATTGGCCTAATCAAAAGCAACAACTTTCCAGAGAGATATTCTCCGAAAATTGAAAATCGAATGAAATAAGTGGTTCCCCCGTATTTGACGATGACAAGGGGTTTAGCATCGCCTTAATGGGCAATATGAGCATATATACATTATATAACAGTTTTTAAACATCGATTTGTAGATTATATCTTCACTTAGACTTACTTGAAGTAAAGAAACCAAAAAGATTCTTAATCTGGAACCTCAAAACATAATTTTTGTTGAAAAAAAAAGTAAACAAAATGGTGCAGGTTTGAAAACAAAGGTATTAAAAACAAAGTTATTCTGTAATTTGTTGGTACAATAACTACGATAAATTGAAAATGTATGTATTATTCTGCTGAGGTGCATAACTGTTTAAGATATTACCTACCATATTGAAATGTCAGGTTTTGATAAATAAGTTTCTCAGAAAGCTTCTGAGAAATAATCTTGGAATATAAGTTTTTACATGTTACTGCAACAACGTTCTAGTAACGTACGCAATGTATAAATGTCGAGAAAAACACGCTTAAAGTTTTGAGTTACGAAAGAACTCAGAACTCCACATACCTACTGTAAAGCATCGACACATTTCAAATTTATTATGAAAATTTAACAGTATATTCTTGGATACACTTACTTTTAAATCATGTAAGAAAGGAATAGATTTTTCGAAATTATTAAAGTGGAATGACTTGTTAACCCATTTCTTCCCAAGTGGCCATTTTATAGTAGATTGGTTTTTTGCCTAAAAATTGTCGAAAAAATTTTCCAACGGAAATTTCAAAATTCTGACTTCAGAATCGGAAAGAGCGGACAATTTTACTTCAGAAAAGTGCTATTGATTATTATTATTTTTTTCGACAATTTTTTAGGTAAAAAACCAATCGACTATAAAATGACCGCTTGGGAAGAAATGGGTTAAATAAGATACAATTTCGGGATCTGCCCACACTACATACGTTGTCAAGTTATGTGCGATACCAGGAAACCTAAGGAAGATTACGAAAATCCCTCCAAGCAAATCCAGGCTCCAAGAAAAAAAAAGTTTTTTACTATTCCGGAGTACTGACTTTCACTAAAAAAACCTAGGGCCTCCAGCTTTAGGACCAAACAGATCCTTCTCCTTATTTACAGTGGATATTGCTTTGTGATATAAAATTGTTAACATTAAATGATTATTAACAATAAAAGAAAAAGAACAATTGTTTCTCAAGTCCTTTTAATAATACCGAATACTCAAAAATGTATTTTTTTTTAAATTTCAACTGATATTTTTTACGATTTTAGCATCATATGCTATGTACAACCTGTAATCTCCGTATCTGCCAGAACAAAATTTGAATACAGGAATTGAAGCTAGAATTTTTGCAATACATATTTTCTTTCTTACTGTATGTCATATGTGCTAAGCGAGTTGACAAATCCAGTAAAATATATCTATTACAAAAATGTTAACTTCAATTCCTGCATTCAAATTTTGTTTGGAGATTTAGAGGGTAGAATTTATACAAAGAGTAAGAATAACGAAGGATTGGGTCTAAGAAATCACATTTTTATATTTAGTTAATTTTCTAAATTTAAAATAACTGGTACTATTGAGATATTTTGCGACTAATCAATCCATGTTTTCTTTTTGTAAATCTGAATTAGAAACTTTTTAATGCGTTCACTTTACCGAAATTACGCATGAGCACCGTAAAATCGTAAAAATACGTAGATTCAAAATAAATGAATCAGTAGTCAACGAGGTCAATCAACATCGTAAAACAATAGTACAAATATATAATATACAAAAAGCAATATTACAGAGCACAGTTTTACTCTCTACTATTAAAAAAAAGAAGACAAGCAACAATGAGACAGCTCGAGGGAAAAAAGGAAACAGCCAGGAGACAATGAGACGCAATCACACGTGATGAAAATCGCAGGCAAATGAGTCGTCGTCATCTTTCACTCTCTCTTTCTCTCTCCTCTATATATAAGGGCGAGCACACTTAAGGATAATGAAAAAGAAATGAAGCAAGTCGCGAATGCCTGCGCACGGGTCCCCGGAAAAGGGGGGAAAGAGAGCAAAGAAGAAAAAAGGAGGCGAGAGGAGAGAAAGCGCGCCGGTACTCCCCCGCCCCACCCCAGGAAGTATTTCTTCCGAGTCGGTGAGCCGCGGCGGAAATGAAGATTTCGCATCTGAATTTCGGCTCGCTCCAGCCATCCGAGAACCGACGCGGAACGTCATCGACGTCAAATCTGACTACGCGCGCACGGGTGACTGAGAGAGAGAGAGAGAGAGAGAGAGAGAGAGAGAGAGAGAGAGAGAGAGAGAGAGAGAGAGAGAGAGAGAGAGAGAGAGAGAGAGAGAGAGAAGTTATGCAGTGGAAGGTGGAGAATCGAAGCGAAGATGACAAGGGGTAGCGCGACAATGGGTATACGGGTGAATCTGTTGTAAAGGGTGATTTTGGTTTTCAGTTTTGGAATTAACAATAGAGGAATGTTCTTTTTTTAAGACATTAATCTATTAGGCGCGAGGTGAGTATGCTATTACTTCGTCAGTGAGTGTTTTATGTAATTGTCAATTGAGTCGTTCAAGATTTATTAGGTGGTGCTGCATCGAGCCTTCTAAGTTACACTCAAGTCACGTGATACGTGATTCGGAGTATTGGGAAGAAAGAATAGAAACTGATCAATCGCGTCGTTCGTCACTGAATTATAAAAAATTTTTATGGTATTGGATATTAAAAGCATTATTTACTGATAAGAATGTATTTTACAACCTAATAAATTCTAGAAATCAATTATACAAACTACTTCGGATGAGAATTTGACCCGAAATAGGTTTTAGCTACTTTTATGAGGCAATTAAGAGTTGATAGAACCAATATTTCCAAATTGTTGTACTATGGAAAAAAAAATTTTTTTTAAAAACAATATTTACACATTTTTATTTTTGTTGACAAATTTTTTTTTTTGTTAAAACGCATATTTTTATTATTTAAAAGTGTCCTTGCGACGATGTTTTTTACGGATCTGGATGAAACTTGCAGGAGACATTCTTAGAGGTATTTGAATGAAAAGTTAGCTTAGTTAATTGCAAAATTCATGCATAAAATATGATTCATCTAATTTGTTTACTAAAGAAATAGACAATTCAACCGATTTTTTTTTAACTTTATGAATATTATTTTATTTTATTTTAACGAGTAATATTTAGATAAAAACTAAAGCTAACTTTTTGTATTTGGCTTGCAAAGTACTCTAAAATTTTATGGAACTGATCCACTGAGACCATTAACGCAGGAACATTTTGGTAAAGTCGATGATACTTCGGTTGTAAAAAAATTCTTTTCTATCTGTATGGATTTTTTAGTAGAAATGTAAACCGATATATAATGCATTTTTAATTTTTGTAATTGAACTTTATTTGAGAAAGTTATAACGTTCTAAAATTTATTTATGACATCACGATCATAACGACATCAACGGTGCCGCCGCATGATCCTGGCATCACCAAAAGCTTTGGAGTGTCATATCTCTTTCAATATTCAAGATATAGATAAAATTCCAAAAGTTTACAAAAGCAATATACTACGATCTATTCAAATATGTTGTTAGAAAAAAATACTTTTTAACCCAATTAATGCAATTAGTGTCATAACTTAAACCATAATGAATGAAATTATCTGAAATTTGGTGAAAAGCTTTACTATAGTGTAACAATGTTGAGCAAAAATTTGAAGTTGATAGCTTAAGAATTTGGAAAGTTCAAAAATGACTGTAACCTTACGTAATACTTTGAACAACAATACAACGCTAATATGTTTTTAAATGTTATTTAAAGAGAAAATTAATAATTTGGTAGGCGAGGAACCAATCGATGTTCACATGTTTGCCTAATAGGTAATGGGTTGATGCTCTATGCAAATGTAAGATTACCTGCTAAGAAAACTTTCAGGTACTTACTGGCATCAATGAAGTATTAACGGAAAATGTGTATACTGAATAAAATCAATAGAAAACGGGTTCAAAAGTTTTTGTAATGTAATTTGATTTTGACTGCTACTAATTAGCATAGCGTCAAAAATCTAAAAATTAAGTAGTAACAAGGAGAATTTTCTGATAAAAATTATCGCGAGAATCATAAGAAAAATGAAACATCCTATTTTTACAGTAAAGTTATTCATCATACTTTTTACCGAGAGAATCATATATAAAACGTGAAACATCTCATTTTTACGGTGAAAAAGAAAAACTTTTCACTGCGCATTGCAGTAAATTCTACCGTGAAATCACTATGTGTGAAATTCTCTATGAAATAAGGTGACACCAAGAATATCCATTTCAGTAGAATCACCCATATACGCGCGTGTGCATTCGCATGCGAGAGAGAGAGAGAGAGAGAGAGAGAGAGAGAGAGAGAGAGAGAGAGAGAGAGAGAGAGAGAGAGAGAGAGAGAGAGAGAAATATCGAGTGAGACCGGAGAAAGTCAACTATCCTCGCGTTAATTTCTCAACCCCCGAGTGCTGCGTACACACACGCACACAATCCCGTGATGGCTCCATTATCAGACGGCCCTTCGTCGAGGAACATATCCGGTGTGACCCGTTTTAAAATGGTGAGCGATTTCCCGGCCCGCGCGCCGGAAGTCGTACAGGGTGACGCGCGCGGACGCTCGCCGTGAAATTTGGATTTACGCCGGAGCTCGAGAACGAAGCGAACCCATCACGGACAATGGAACGATCGCGATTGTTCTCTGTTATGTGCTCTGACTCGGCGCGCAAAAAGGGCGCAGCGGGGTAATCATTGGCGGGTGGTCAGCGATTGGACGGTCTAATGGCTTAAGCGACGGGGTTGTGTAGTGGTGTTGGTTACGGGGTAGAGGGCAATTTTTTCAATTGATCGTTGTGGATGTAAGTAGATGGGTGGAATTTCGGAGTTTAGAGTGAGTACGTTTAAGTGTTGGACTCGTGCAGATTAGAAATTAACTAAGCTAAAATATTCAATACGACGTCAAAATTGGGAGGAGTACTGGGACAAAACTTAACTGCAATTAATGGTCGAATTCATGTCGCAATGACGAAATTTTAAATAGATTCTTATTGTTCTCGGCTTTAAATATTTAAACATATCAAACACTTTCAGAAATAAGATGCAAATTATATTATTCATACAAGAAAAAAATGAGGTTCAGAGAATGCGGTTAATTTGACTCAATTTTTCACGCGAATTGTTACAATGTGAAAACAATGATACAATTAGATGATTGATTTCATTGTTACAATTAATTCTTGCAGTAAAAAAGAAAAAATCTTTTATTGTAGTAAGAAAACCGAATTTTTAATGATTAGTTATATGTTTATAAACAAAGTCAGCGAGAGGTTTTATAATAATATAATGAATGTTTATTTAAAAATTAAATGTTCAAGTTTACCTCTAAATTTTTCAATAGATAAACGTGTTAATTATTAATGTACTTACTGATATTAATTAAAATGAAACCTTTAAAAAGTGAAGTTTTATTCATAAAAGCATTTTTCTAGTTTTTAAACATCAGCTCGTCTTGCTTCAACGCTTCTTAACAAAATATGATGTTTCTTTCCAACATAAAATGATTCCTTATATTATCTGAACGTTAGAAACCCAGTTTCCCATTATAAAATATATTACGGAATTCTTTAATTACAAGATTATTACTGGTCCAGTATTGCTCCCTCAACATTGTCCAACTATACGAACCAGCGCGTAAAACTTGTTCCGGTATAACTGCGGTCTAGAGATACTTAGAAAACTCATAATTATTAACATGAAAAAGAATTTCCGGCTAAACAGTAGAACAAAATCTTTTCAATAATTAAGAAATCTTTTTCAATAAATAAGGATTATATAACTCTTTCTCTAAAATGTGTCCTGGTAAGGGGTACTTTACCTTATAGTTGAAACGAATTTACGAATAGTTAATTTAAGCCTTTTGCTTCTATTTTCTGAATATTAGATTTTGTTCCTTAGAAATATCTACTAGAATTCAAATATACCTCACAGTTTTGCATAATAGATTACATATTAAAACTTATGATCTCATAAGATAAATGCATCTTTTCCATGTGCCGTACGACTACAATATGTGGCTACGATATTAAAATTAAATTGAGAATAAATTGAATATTCATCAAATAATAAAATTAAAATATGTTATGAGACACATATAGTATTTTTACAGTAAACAATATTTTTATAATTGTATATATATTCTACAAATAGCGTTCATAAATTCTTTGTGAAGTATTTTTCTTTCCATTATAAATTGAAGCGGCTTTTGAGCTAAGTGGATTCGTTCAATGAAATTTATTTTCGCGACTGAATAATTTAAAATTGTCAGAGATAAAATAATTTGTATTGAAATTCCTTTCTGATTTAGAAATGAATATAAAAATTCAAACTGAAAGCGAAGAGTGAGTTTCTATCTATTATTTATCATTATTTGAAAAAGCAGTTTTATGAGGCAATTAAAATACGTTTATAACATTAAGTGATAATAACCGATACGATATTATTTTTAAAGCGAAAAGACTGATCCGATTAACAAAATATTTTAGAGATCCTGCAAATATATATACTGTAATAATTTGAGCGATTATTCGTGTTCATAATGTTAAACAAGTTACACAAAACTTAATTAAACTAATATAATTTCAAGGAATAAGCGTATATGAATAAATTAAGGGGATACATACACCTTAAATTTGAAATAATAATTATTATTTTTAGTGATTGATAAAAAAATTTCTAATGAAATTTTATACTCATATAAAAAATTTACCTTTTACCTATATACATATATATTAGTCAACATATATTTATACTTTTGTGGCGCCTTTATGTTATTATATAACTGTTTGGGTAATTCCATAAATATACACACACACACACACACACACACACACACACACACACACACACACACACACACACACACACACACACACACACACACACACACACACACACACATATATATATATATATTAAAAGTAGAATCCACTGAAACGCACGTTGATTCTATTCAAAACCTAAATCTACCTTAGTAGTCACGAGACAAGCCAGAACAGCTTACAAAAAAAAGTAGCTGCTCCTTTTTTTCTTTAGTTGAAGTTCTGTATTTCGAGGTTAAGTTAATCTAGCTTCCAGAAAGAAAAGTAGCATCTACTCTAAAAGAAAGGAGCAACTCCGTTTTTTTAAAGAATTTCAAACTTTTCTTTGAGAGGTTATATCGGCATGTCTGATTTTATTTTTCTGTGTAGTAAATGGATAAATAATAAAAAATAAAATGTCACAACGGAGTTGCGCCATTAGATTTCCTAAACCAACCAATTTTACGCAATAAAAAAATTTTCTTTTTAATCGTACGGTTTGAAAACAACTTCTTTTTAAGATTATTTACTATTAAGTTTCCAAGCTTTATTTTTAACTTTACTTAACATAAAGGTTTCAACAATGGAGAAGATCCTTCCAGCGCACAGCAACGCCGACTATTTATCTCATCGGTCGCAGCCAGCCTCTCGCAAACGTGAACAACCGCTGGGCATTCGCTCGCTCCTCTCTCTGACTGCGACCGAAACCCGATATCGCGATGTTTGCAGTTCGTCCCCCGCGCGTAACCGAAGCGCACGCGCGCGCCCAGCGCCCGGGCAAACACACGCTCGCCCGCTGCCACTGGGAGTACATCCCGAACCGACTTATAGCTTCCGAACGAGCGTGAGTATGGCTCTTCTGTAATTTTGAGAGGAGTATTTCAGTCAGATTATCTGGACGGTGTGATTGATGGAGAATAATCGTCATGGTAGTATTTTTCGAGTTTTCTAGCGTATAATTACCTCTGACGTAGCCCAGTTGCAAATTTATGCAATATCCAGCTGGAATTCATATGGATTTAATAAGATTTCAGTTGGTGGTATACAATTGAATTTTCGGACAGAAAATTAGCTGGGTTAAAGGGATGCCGAATACCGACATTGCAGTTTGTCGTCTTATTCAATGAGTAAAAACGTACGTTTGTAAAATTTTATTAAAGTAAAAATCGACTGCGTAAAATGAAAAATCGATAATGATGGTAACTGGGTATAAGGTGTAGGACTTCGCTCTCCCCTTAAGCGAATGAATTTATAGCTTTAAATCTGGGTAAGTCATCTAGCTGATTTCCTGCTGGATTTAATT
This sequence comes from Gastracanthus pulcherrimus, assembly GCA_949152435.1. Lineage (NCBI taxonomy): Eukaryota > Metazoa > Arthropoda > Insecta > Hymenoptera > Pteromalidae > Gastracanthus > Gastracanthus pulcherrimus. The sequence goes on from OX424572.1 coordinate 41,109,744, forward strand.
AAAAAATTATTATTTTAAGTGAAGCGATGATTGTTATGGATAGAATCTATTAGCAATTATGTAAAAGTAATGAATGAGGCCATGTAGTAAGTCCCTATGCAAAAGGCTTTCAAAAGATTGTTTATTCGCATGTACAAGTCCCGCTGGAGGGCGCTATTGTTAGGGTAAAAGGTATAATAAAGTCACACGGAAAGAAATAAAATAAAAGAAGGGCTGTTTCAGGGATGACAATATAACCTCTCAAAGAGAAGGTTGAAACTCCATTTTAAAAAAGGAGTAGCTCCTCTTTTTACTCAATAGATGCTACTTTTTTTCTGGAAGCTAAATTAACTTAACCTCGAAATCCAGCATTTCAAATTAAGAAAAAGAGGAGTAGCTACTTCTGTTCTAAGATCTTGCAGCTTGCCACTTGACTACTAAGATAGTCTTTTGTTTTGCGTAGAATCAACGTGCGTTTCAGTGGATACAACTTTTTATTTCTCTCCGTTTAAATTGTTGCAATTTATTAAAATCCTGATCCTTAGTTTAATTTCGTCACGAACAATGATCATTACAGGTGATATCCTGGCCATTCATTTGGACAAAGCCTGGAATCCAGGTGAAAATTGACCAGAAAATCCAGTTGGATTCTAACCTGATTCATCTAGAATTCAGTGAAATCCAGACAGATTCCAGGTGGATTTTGAATGGATTTTAAACTGAAAAATGTCAGCAGGGAAGAAAGAGTCAATAGTAGCATCTCATGTGACATCATGAAAATTGTTAAACAAAAAACCACAATGAACATTTTTAACAAAATTTGTACTTGACAGTTTATAAAACCAGCGTCCATATAATACTACCTACTGTATATCGAGGTCCTATGCAATACACCGTGTCAATGGAAGACCGGCAGATTAACCAGAGACCGCTACTTATAAAAGACGCTTTTATTGTCAACGAAGTGGAAACAAAATTTCCACGCTATCCTTCGATCAACTGTATTCTAAATAATTTATTATCATTTATCAGTACTTATATTATTTCGTGTGATTTTTATTTCTAGCGTACATTTGTAGATTTCTGCGTAGACACTAGCATCTTATCCCCAGTATAAGACACCATCAGATTCACGCAATTCACCTTAAATCCAACAATCCCATCGATATCCACATCAAAGCCGATCCCTCCATCCATTCTATTCCCAACCACCCCCGGCGAAAGCACAATTCCAACATCTAACCACGAGCCACAATGCGCAAACCCCGCAGCAGCAGCTCCAACGATCTCGACTCTTCTCATAGCGCGCACACCTCCTCCGATATATATCGCTTATGTGCATTTGCAGCAGGATAGCCGCTGCCTGTAATTCGAGAACTCGCAGCAGCTCGCGCGTGCACACAGATCGAGAACTAGAACCACGAGTTGTACGTGTGTATAAAATGAGAGAGAGATTCTCCTCAGGGAGAGGATCACGAGGCACACACGCGCGCGGCCCGCTGTGTATCCGATTCCCGTGGGATCGTCGGCGGCAGAGCTACGCGTCTGCCTCTGCACGTATATATCTCTATATGGACGCGCACTGAGCAGTGTTATATATGCGTATTTGTGCTATACGCGCGCGCGCTGCGTTTTTACCCTTCTTTGTACAGTACAGACGCACGCGGGTGCGGAAAATTTTCGGTGAGGAACTTTCCAGGAGACGCTCACTCAGCCGTCAGCTGTGTTGCTTTTGCGGAGATCATTGTGTGGACTATATGTGATGGTGGTTTTGCTGTTTTTGCGAGGGATTTTTGAGGGCTTGATGAGCACGCTGTCTGGCTTGTTTGGAGAGCTATTCAGATTTTCGGTACGATGATGATGATGATGGCGGTGGTGACGAGAGTGAGGGAGTGATTGGAAGCTTTTTCGATATTGTGAAATGTTTTGCGGCTTGGTGGATAAGGTTCAACTGAAATAAGGATAGAATTTAAATTAAGATAAATCAACTTGTTTTAGTGTGATTGTAGGTTTTATTTTTTAAACGTCTCTATCTTATTAGCAAGGAAACTACAAGAAAACGTATACTGAAAGTTTTCTCTGAGTAAAATAACGAAATATATAAAATATAAATTGATCAGAAAAATATAATGTATATAAAATATTAAAATTTAGAATACAATTTACAAAGCTTTTTAATGTTTTTGACGTACGAATAACCTGTACGGCTCCAACATATTCTGATTCAAATGAGCAATTAAAAGCATTCCCATAGTACATACATTATACAATAACCTTGCATTTTTAATTTCTTCTCTTTTAAATAAAATTTTAAATCTTAATATTTTCTTATTAGACGTTGCAGTATGTTATCAGTAGTCAGAGATCGAATCACATTCTACTTCAATTGTATTTCTATTATTTCTTTTTTTTACCTCGAAACTTATTGGAAGACTATAATCAATAATTCGCTAAATAAGTAGGTTTTTCGAATAAACCTTGAAAACCTGATTTCGTGTAGACGACGAAAAACGTGTACTAAAAGATTATTAGGAATCAATTTTTTGATTTGTCTTAAACGTTGGGATTAAGTTTTAGGTACCTGAAATCGATTCCCAAACTCCAAAGTGCCGTCAAAATCCTGACTCAAACTCCGTGGTCCTCCCTTGTAAATAACAAAATCTAGAAACTTATTGAATCAATTCCTCATTAACCTGAATGAAAAGCTTCAATTTCAAACAAGTATCTTTTTTCAAAAATCACAATCTATGATAGATAATTTTGTCGTTTATACTCTCTAAATTTAAACCAGTGAAATTTTCACTAATTTATGCAGTGATTATTATTTCCACTTATGAAACAGTGGCAAGTTCACTGTTTTATCAGTGAACTACTTAATTCACTATAAGAACAGTAGATTGTCACTGTTTGTTATAGTGAAACACAGTTTTCACTGCTCAATTAGTGAATAATAGTCACTGTTAAAACAGTGAAATGCTTGCCGCCCGCAGCGCCACTCTCGCGTTAGACAACGAAAGACAGTCGTTCGTACGAGGCAGGAAATTGCGTACTGATTTTGCTCATTCATAAGGCCTCGTGTGAGGTGTTTCACCTATATCGTTTAAAAACGAGTGCTGTATGAACGACAGTATGTATCTCGAACGAATAAATTTAGCAGTAATTCGGTGATCGGTGTTTTCGGTTATCTATATTATACGTGCAGCGCGCATACGCGCGCGCTCGTCCGCGCCAGCACACCGCGTCGTCAAATTCTGGACAAAGATGGCTGCTCGTGCGTTTCTTCTGCAAGGAGGATTATAGGAGGCTCGTGTTCATTTTTCGCATAGCATTCTACAATAGTATTAAAGTGATCTACGAGATATTATATAGATAGTTCGGAGTGTGCGTGCATTTACTAAGTACACAGCTCACATACGTGTACTCGATAAACTGCAACAACGTAACCTCGTTTTCCATTTAATTTTCAATCGTGAAAAAATATCTTTCTGGAATATTAACAAGAAGCAACGATGTTCCAGAAAGTAACTGTTTCCAATTAAAAATTAAATAAACAATGAATTCCTGTAATTACTGATAGTAGGATATCTTAACGTTACTGTTTAAAACAGTGGCATTACAGTTCACTGCTTCGCAGTATACTTTTTCACTATTTCATTCCGTGGATTTTCTCTGATTTATCAGCGAATATTCACTGTTTCATTCCATGGATTTTCACTGATTTATCAGCGAATATTCACTGTTTCATTCCGTGGATTTTCACTAATTTATCAGCGAATATTCACTGTTTCAATTAGTGAATCTATTTCACTGTTTCAAAACGTGAATAGTCACTATTTTGCAGTGACATACTTTTCACTGATTCAATAAGTGATTATACACTACAAATTAGTGAATTTTCACTGGTTTAAATTAAGAGAGTATACAAAATCTTAAAGGTCAACATTTGGGCAAGGCACAAAATTTTAACTTGATATTTTAAAAAAGTCATCATACAGCGCAATTGATATTTCTATAAGACTATACCCAAAATAGGTACTTTTCTGTGCCATTCAATTTACCCTTATCAAAAAAACAGAACACATCTTTTGGCATCAAAATAAATTTAAGCCTTTGTTTATTCATATGTCTCATCAGGAAACGAAATTACAGCTCTCAGAAAACGATAACCAAATTCTAACACCCACGGTTAAAAGTTTTTATTTACAAGTATTTATTACACGAATTTTATTTATAATATGTGCAATTTTAGTTAGTTTCGATAATTACTTATCAATTTAAATAATTTACTATGCTTTACAAAATATTATGGGCCTTTCTTATAAAAGTGGTTTCAACATAATAAGTTTCTAATAAAAGGCGGCCTTGGCAGACGAAACGTCAAAAAAAAAAAGGAAGTCATTTCAATCACCTATGTTTCAATAAAGAATCACCAACTCTTATGATAGATTCTAAACTTTAATATATTTAATGTAAGAAATAATCAAATCGAGGGGCAAATAACCATAAAATTCCAAGATAAAAAGAACAAAATTATTCCTGCTCTAATCTTATCCAAAACATCAACATTCTAAACGACTAAATTTCTCCTAAACTTTTAATCTTTACTTACACCTCTAACCCAATCACTACCACTACCTATATCCATCGAAAAAAAATACTCAACATTTACACGCATAATAGGAGAACGAGCGTGCGCGAGCATTTCTGGGGCATGGAAAAGCGTACGGCCTGCGCGTAACGTCGAGTAATCACGCGATCGCGCGATGTACGCTCGGTCAGTAGCAGCGCTGGCGACCATTTTACAGCTATATATATACAGCAGGGCAGTGTCGAAAGATCGATGCTCATCCGGGTAAAAGGTTGGCCGTGTGCGGGTGGAAAGAGAGACGTCGACGAGCAGACGCGAGCGCGGTATATGACGCGTTTGGACGGGGAAAAAATTGAGGATGATTGTATGAGTGGTGATTCTGCACAAAAATGCAAATTTGCGCAGTGTGATTAGAGATGGATTGTTATCTAGAATGAAATGGTTAGATTGTGTGGGAAATGGTATTAAGTGGAATTTACTGGTTCGCAATTAAACGATATATCCTGCGGCGGATAATGGGACCAAAGATGTCTATAAGACAGTATATTTATGTGTAGCGATTTACTATTCTTAGACAGCTTCGAAATTTCGCCACCAGGGGAATTTTACATCGAATTTCGGAAAATGAAGGGCAGGTTTAGTCTTTATACATAGAAATCTATTATAAATTATAACAGCTTACAAAAAATATAAATCTTTTAGGTTTCTCTTCGCGGTCCGCGCTCGAAGGGGAGATTCAATTTTAAAACAGGAAATTCTTCTTTTTTAGGTAGTTTTAACTTTTTCTTCGAAATACTATTTTGGAGTGTCTAAAACTGTGATTTTAGCTTTTTACATTTTTCTATGTACCTAATTTTAGTAAAACAGCAAAAGGATACAAAAAAATCGATAAATGACTCTTTTCTAATTTGCTAAGAGAATAATAGGGTTGTGGCTGTTAATAAAACCATTCAGAAAAGTATTGCATGAACAAAGTACAATATATTATATATTTATATACTTTAGTTACAGAGTTATCAATTAATTATCAAGTTATTGAAAACATAAACTTACCTGCCATAGCCTGAAAATGCTGAAATTGAAGATATGACTAGAAAAAATTCACACTGTTTGTTACTTGTTCAAATAAATGACTACACTTAGCTGAACATTATGCACTTGCACAAAAAAATGTACCACGCATAAAAACATAAATTGCTACCGTTACATAAACTAAGCGTGACCTCTCCTCTTTTTGTATCTTTTGTATTTTCAATTATCGTTGCTTATGAGATCTGATCATTTCAACGTTTCATGTGCTAAAATATAATATTTCTTATTCAGGAATATACTTGTTGAAAACGCAAACAAATCTACACTTAAAAAAATATGCATCTTCAAAAGCATGTGAACTATGTGTAGTTTAGTATCATAATACGCAAAAAATGACTTTTGAGGGCAGAGCTGTAAAGAAATAAAATTTTTGGGAACCATGTACACCGGTAGAATGGTGAAAAAACCTCTAATTTCTTATATGATGAGTGATACATCGTCTCGTTAGACGTAAAATGTACTTTCTAAAGTTTTTGTTCACAACGATACTATATGAGCTTCCGTTTAGAAACTGTACTATTTGAAATTTTCCGTACACGTGTCAAGTAAGTCTGAAAATTGATTAAAAATTGATCTGACCTTTTCTAAACACGGGGTATCATATAACTACGTTTCTTACTTTCTTATTGTAGAAAAGTTTCTTAATTTCATTAATTTATTATTCTTAAAATTAGTAATGCATTCTTATTTTAAATACAGATTTCTTAAAATAAGTAAAATACGCGATTTTGTTACTTATTTTAAGAAAGAAGTTAAGAACGAAAAAATTCGAAAAAAATTTAATATGCAACAAGGGGGTAATGTACTAAAACATACGAAAAGAAAATTCTAGTTGCCGAGACGTGCACCTGATCTATATTTCCCGATTTTTCGTCGATCGAATTCCTCATACACCTCTTGTCCAGTTTGAACTCACCCCCTCACGCAAAATAATTCCTGCAGCAAAAGCAATGAAAACAATAATCACCATCGCTCCGCACGACCAACATTACCCAGTTACACCCTGCTTAGCGAAATACACGCGGCATCGGTCGCATGCTCGAAGCTTACTCGCCTATACCTATATATGACACATCTCCAAGGGTCGCGTAAATACGCGCGTAACGGCGGGGGACTCGTGGTAATAAGCGTAATGGATATAGCACCCCCGCAGGCACATGTACACGCCGACTCCTCCTACTCGGGGCGCTTTATATATGCGCTCCGGCTCTACCTTTCCTTTCTAACTGATGTAAGCCCCTGTCCTCTGATGGTCGCCTATGGAGCAAAGAGAGGGAAAGGATTGTGCGTTGCTGCAGCGCCGGTCGGTTGGACTTTGCGTATAGTCTTTCTTTGAAAGTTTGTCGGACGCGGTGCATTGGTTGCTTTTTTGTTTTCTACTTATTCGTGGCTTTCTTTTCTGCAGGCTTTGTTGAGAGGTGGATCAAAGGTGAGGGGGAGTGACTTTGAAGTGCTGGAGTGGGGGTTTGACCAAATGTTGCTTTTGGGATCTTAGGGGGAATTTGGAATTTGGTTTGAGCAGTGAGAAAAATATTTATGTAAGGTCTCTAAATTTAAAAAAATAAATTAGGGCTAAGTTTTTACATTTTAAAATAGTACAATCTGATTGGATAAAAGTTGCCTACTATAGGTGCACTGTAAACTGCTGCTTCTGTTCATTGTGAGAGGGAGTTACTTTAAAGTAATTATAATACAGTGCTGGAGTAAAAAAAATGTTATATAAAATTTTATATAACCATACATAACTATATATATAATCTTATATAATTATGTATAAATTGTATATAGTTAAATATAATCATATATATTTATAGATAGTTATATACACACATATATCATTGTTATGTATTCAAAACTCAAATGTAATGATATATAATTATATATTGTTTTATATAATTGTATATAAAATCATTTTTACTCGGTTGATTAGATTTTGAAAATATTACTTCATTTTTTAGCAGGAATTTAAAATTTTGTTTCAGCAATGTAAAATAAATTGTAAAATGACGATAAAATTGATAGAAATGATGATAAATGGTTAAAAACGAATTCTTAATGTTATTATTTCTTGTTTGTTAGTTTTAAGATATACATTTGTATGTAAAAGTAACAAACTTCAAGTATATCAAATCAGATTTGCGTGTTATTTTTCCATCTTACATATTTTTATATGTAAAAAATTAACAAACATTTGTTTCTACTATACACTCATATTTTATTACTCAAAGTAAAAAACAATTGCATGTTCTATACTTGTTTTACATATTCTATACAAAAAAAATGCTTTGATAATTTAACAAAGTCACTTGATAAGATACAGACCAACTATTTTTTTTGTTACGTTTACTAATATATTTGTCAAATTAACAAATCACTTTATAGGAACAACAAATTACTTTGTAAGTGTAATAATAAAAATAATCGTTGGTGGGTATTTTTCTCAATAACTTTCTTAAATTTGCAAAACATTTTTTTCTGTGATAGAAAAATTTACTGTTTCTGTTTATACATTGGGGACATAATTGATTTTCTATAAAAAGTATCATATTTAAAGTAGAAATATGTGAATTAAATATCAGTGTTTTGGAAAGTGAAAAATTTATAAATATAGCTAAAAATTCAAGTCAAATCACTTGAAAATTTAAATAGAATTACTTGAATTTACTACTAAGGCATGAAAACATAAATTAATAAAAAGTTACCTGAATTAGTTCAAATTCTAATTTCTATTTGCCTGAATTATCAATTTCAATTTAACTGAATTTTCTTTACGATTCTCATTCTTTTTCATAGTGAATTGTAATTATCAACGTTATTTGTGTAGTTTGGATTCACAACTAATAATTTTCAAAGGCTTTTATGATTGAACATTATGCAAAAAGTGGTGTACGACATTATATGGATCACATTCTTTGTATTTTTCAAAGATCCAATGTTATTATTTGAGCATTGGTGTATTTTACTGGAAATACTTGGCTAAAAAGTTTTTATGAATGTAACATCCATATAAAAGGATTATACTTTTTATACCTTACAATAAAAATTAAACTGCATACAAGTAAAATGCATCATTAGATTATTTCAAATATGCCTTAATGAATCTTAAATAATTATAAAAAAAAGATCAGGAAAGAGAGTATAATCAATTACGTAATTTCTAATTATAAATAAATAAATTACGTAATTTAATAGGGTAAGCATGCATTTGGGAGATTTTTATGGTCAAATATTATGTAAAATGGAACGTATAATATTTTATGGACAAACTTTTTTATATTTTTTAACGAGCCAATGTTTTTGTTTAAGCATTGGTACATTTAAGAGGAATGTATGGTACTTATTATCAATTTACGACAACCTTATTATCATAGTAGTACATTGATTTAGACATATGATTCTATTTGATATTATAAAAGATATTATAATGTATCAAAATCTGCTGTATCTTATTTGAGATCAATTTTTACATATTGAACAAAAATTTTCATTAAATCATAGATCTACACACAAAATCTTTTACTTTAACAAAATAAATCTAATTTTTGACGACGGAAAAGTAAAAATTGATTACCCTCAGTAAACAAGATTTAAGAAAAACATCAAAGTAATTAACACATTTCCTATCGTAATTATTTTTCAAATATACACAAGTTCAATATTGATCAATGATAAAAATATAGTCGTTATTCAGCGTATCAAATAAAATTATTTAATGTAAAATCCTACCTTGTAGAAGTAGAAGAAAATCCAAACCAAAATTTGATAACCTCAGACTGCGTGTAACGATTTATGTCACGTGTTTCGTATCATCACGTAATGTCTTCGCAGTTTAACAAGCTAATTAATAAATTTATGTTTATAAATGCAAACTCTTGTTAAGACTTATAAAATTTCTTCGATATATTCAAGAAAACAAAACTGCAGTTATCAATCAAAAACTAAAATCCTCTGATAAGCAAAAGCTAACGACTGTACGTCTTCCGACGACGTCCTCGCTCAGCGATAATTCACCCACACTACAAACTTTTACTTATAGATATATTTCTTCGAAACACGACTTAAAACAATGTAAAAAGACAAACTGCAATCATAGAGACAAAACTCGCACTCGAAAACCAAATCTACGAAGTAGCAATCTGCACGTTTGAAGATGTCGATCTCGAATGATCAGTGTTGGCAGCAAGTCAGAACAAGTCGAGGCGCGAAAATTAGCCGGTAAAACAAAGAAATGTCAACGGCCGAGCGCCGTCAAATTCGTCGAACACGTTGTTGCCGATTTTCGCGAGTGCACCGTGCGCATGCGCGCATAACAAACTCGCGCGCGCGGCGCGGTGCACGTGATTTTGACGCGGGAGTTACGAATAGCCGTAATTTATAAAAAGAATACGACGATTGACGGACGAAGATTTGCACGGAAAATTTGGTCACTAAATAATTTCGCATTCTCTGTTAATGGTGTTGTGTAGTAAAGATGCAGTTTAAAAAGTCGCATATCGCAAGTGTACTCTAGTCGTATTATCGATTTTGAAAGAATAACATGGGATACAATTTTACTAATTAATTAATTTTATTGTATTTACTCGTTCGAATCATGAATGCTGAGCAGCATAAAAATAGTTATACAGTACCATAACCTAATTCGTGATCAGTTTTATAATTTTCGGGTAGCTACGGGAAAAACGGAAATACCTACGTAACAATTCAGCAAATAATTCCGTTGCTTCCCGGCATAAACGAATAAGTCAACTTTTTATGTTTTGGAGATATGAACGATTAAACTTTTTATGTTTTGGAGATATGAACGTTTAAACTTTTTATTTTCTATATAAATTGACAATTATTCAATTACAATTATTTTTATACTTTCCTGATTTGTAGCCTTATTATCTGAAAATATACTACGTAAGTATACCAAATTCGTTCAAAACATAATTTTCAAGAAAAAATTATTTATTCGGTTATATGCCAGAAATTTACAGAATTATGAACGTATACAAAACTTGAAAAAAAAAAAAAGAATATTTACGTATGTAGATGTAATAATGTGAATGTATTCTTGATGTTGTTCCTGATTTTTAGAAAAATCTAAAATAACAAAGCCTTTTGAAAATTTAAAAATTTTATAAAGATCAGTTTTAGTTTTTCAAATAAGAGATAAAAATTTTCAAAAATAGGATCATAAGTAGACTTTATACAATATTAGAATGTATAATATAGCTTTTTTTATTTTAATATTTGTACGATTTTTTCTCGCAATGTTACAGGAAATGATGGGGAAAAGTCACGTAGACGTCGATATTACTTAAATCGTATAATAATAATTACTGTGTCTATTTTAATTTATTTCTACCATAGTCACTGACATTACTTGAATCGCACAATATACAAGTAACTTACTCTATGACACAATCACTTTTTTAAATTGCTTCCCTCCTAAATCACATTTCCTTCATACAAGAAGCTCTAATTTACCAGAGTAATCATAAAAATCCTCTCTCACTCTCTGCCACCCAATTTTTTGCGCCGAACCGCGCGGTATGCACGCCTGCAGGAATGCGAGAAAAAGAGAAGAGCCGAGAAGCGAGAAGCAAATGGAAATGGGTATAGAATCAAAAAGAGCGCCGGCGGCGCCTATTTATATTATCCTAGCGGCGGCGGCGGCGACGGCGGCGGCGCGTAATGTAAACACACATCGAGTTAGGGCGCGTGATTTATCGCCGTGCGCGTGCATCGGCGGGTTCGGGCGTGAGTGCATCACAACCGTTAAAAGGAGAAAACGAGAGGGAAATGTAGACATTTGGAGGGGGGGGGGGGGGGGGATAAAAAGGTTGAGTTATCGAGCTGCAAGATGGAAAAATGTTGGCCGAAAATTTAGGTTCGATGTGGAGAATTTTTTTATCGATGTTTGTATATACAGGGGAGGATGGGGGTGTATCTGGTACGATGTGAAAAACTTGGGCTCAGGTAGACTTCTACGGATTACCGAAAAAACTATATAAATTAATTTTTTTCTTATTTTTAAGTAAGAAGGATGTGTAAAATGTACTAGATTTTGCCCCAGTTTTAGAAAACAAATTTCTCATTATATTTATCTAGTAATAATACAATTCGCAAATTACATGTCATGTAGATTATGGGAAAAGTTTTTGGATTAATTGAATAATCCTTTAAACGACTATTTTTACACTATGAAAATTAATATTAAATTGCAATTCAAGCACTAAAAATTGTTAAAATTGTAAAAAAAAATTGCTGCATAGTACATTACTTTAATTCTTAAGTGTTTTTTTAACTTTTCCTAGATAAACAGAAAGAAAACTGTAAAATTAAAGTGGACGAATTAAGCTTTGTTACATATAAAAATATTTTTCTTAGTAATAGTTATTAACAATCGAATATGATGACCGAAAATACATCCGTATTAGAGGAAATTTAATTGTGATAAATTCGTCGATTTTTCATCTTTTCAGTCTCCACCTTAAATTGTTAAGAAGTTTTATTCAGAAAAATATTTTTATATGTAACGAAACTTTAATTAAAGCTCTTTTTGCCCTGTTTCGGTGTTTATTTGAGTAATTTTTTTCATGTAAAAACATGCAGAATTATGTTGAGAAGAAAGGGTGTTTCTTTTTACTAAAATTATACGCAGATGGGGCATAATGACTTATATCTCGAGAAATAGGGCCCATTGGAAACAACTACAGGTGCTAGGCTTAGTTTTTAGGTACAAGAAACTACCTTCCGAAGTTTCATCAAAATCTGTGACCCGGAGGTGTGACACTCTCCTTGTCAGTGCATAAAGCGTTAAATCATTTTCATTCAAGGCCACTTAGGAATAGTTATTAATATTTTTTTAATTGATGGTAATTTTCAAGATAATATTATTTTTTAAACAATTTATTTTCCAGTTTGATATACAATTATTACTATTTATATAATTCTTCTATAACGTTTCAAAATTCTTTTTAAGCCATTAAATTGAATTACAGAAATTTTATAATTATTTACATTGCATACTTATATGCATTAATTTTATATGCATGTTTTAATCATTTGTATAGCTAAGTAATTTATAGTGAAAACAATTATAATGGAAATAGTGAAAAAATAGTGAAAAACGAACGGAAATAAATGAACAAATATATCTACACAACTATTTAAAATCATAGACTTGATCGCGCAGAAAAAGAAAATATACGCAAATTATGATTAAAAGTGTATAAGTTAGCTAATTTTCAATGACAATTTAATTCCAGAGTCTGAAACTCCGTTCGTCTGTTACTACTCAATAAATGACAAGTAAATTTGGGCTTTTGTCCAAATATAAGTATTTTTATAACTATAATCAATTATTCACTTGTCCGTCGTTAAAAGAATCAATTCAATCATTTGAATTTTTAATCAATTCCCCGTCCCCTTAATTTTGACCCCAAACCAAGTACGAACAACATCCTCTCACAACACTATTTTCCAACAAACCTTCCCCAAAGAGCCCGAAAAAAAAGAAACTCCCTAAGAAAAGAGTTATAAAATTCCCCAAAGCACCGAAAGGAAGCGCATCACCGCCGTCCACCGCTCAGTTAAAACACGACAAAAAAAAGAACAAGCTCAGAAGAAGACGAACTAAAGAGCGCAACCGAGAGAGACAAAAAGAAGAAGCACGCGCGCGCGCGCAAGCGAGCGGAGAAAGCGAGCGGAACGAGCAGCTGTATTAAGTGCAGCCATAGATTACCGCTCGCGAGCTCGCGCGACGAAAGCGAGGAGAAAGAGAAACGACACAAAAGTGTGTGTATATATCCTATATAACCGTGCCGGCGCTAAAACGCTCTCAGCCCGCAGGAAAAAAAGAAGTGCACGAGAGCCGCGGCTCGTCCGTCATCCGCCGCGAGCGGTGAGGCATGATGCCTTCTTTTTTTAATATGCCACCTCAAGGGGAGGGGGTGGGTGTATTATAGTGGGAGAGTATTTGAGATTGATAGTTTTTTGGGGGTTTCGGGGGTATTGTATGCAGTGGATTGGTAATGGACAGTGCTCGTGTGTAATAGAAGAGATTCTTTAATTAACCGTTTAGGTCACGGTGTTTTAGTTCGCAGAATTTTGTATGGATTTTACCGCGTATTGAAAGTTTGTTGAAAGTACATGTTTAAACTATAGAATTTTAGTATGAAGTTTGGCTTGTTCAGCGTTAATTAGTCACGAGTTCTACTCTTTCTGAGCTTCTAATTCATGTATTCAGACACCTATGATAAACATGATAAACCTAAAGATACATTTTTATGAAGATCTGTAAAAATTAAGTTACAAAGGAAATATAAATTTACAATTTATAGTTATTTTATTTTTAATTATACAATTACAAAAAAATATTTTTAATTGGAATTTTAAAGGAAAAATTTGTTCGTTGCCGTGTCATTGTGACACCATCATTTTGAATTTACGATAGGTATTTATATATATCTTTTAACTAATAGTACCAACAGTTTACTTTCCATCTAAACAAAAGAGTAACAAGTTTTATAAACCGTTTTAAGCGATCGTCATTATTTTGCGCGATAAAATTCTCAGCATATCCTGTACAGGTATAAAAATCTGGGCATCAGCAGGTTACTTATAGTTATTTTTGTGAAAGAAATACAATATTAAATTTTAAAAATTTGTAAAAGGAAATTTTTTTTACTTATTTTATATATTAGATAAGTTGAAAACAGGTTATTGATGTAACAAAGCGTTTAAGTTATATTTGTATAAAGGAAATAGGATTTTAAATGTCGAATATCCATTTTTCAAAGATTGATTATATTTTGGTAAATCAAAAACAATTTTTAATATTTTGTATTATGGATATAATATGCATATATTCTTAAAATATATATAATTTTAATTAGATTTATATATTTAAGAATTATTCGGTAGCAATATTCGCTAAAAAACTTTGTACGCTAGCTGATACATCTCGCATATTTATTTATCTTTACGTTTTCTATTGTTATTAATATTTGATATTTTATCTTAATTTTTTGTTTACATTATAAATATTTGCATAAAATTGCACTTTATCTTTCGATGAATATGTAACATGTATTCGATAAATAATATTCAATTCAATACAAATACGAAATATTGTTCTCTTCGGATTAGTTTTCGGAAAACAGCACCTACTTACGCGACGGTGCAAATATTATTTTGAATCCTGCATACCCGTATTTCTACAACTGGCTATTTTAACAAGTCGAAAAATAATTTTTTGTTCTTTCTAAATATAAAAATATATATATATATAATCTTAGAATAATATACACGGCTTTAATGAGATTTTTTATGTAAAGCAATTTTGTAGAAAGAAATTAGAGTTGGAGCTATTTAAGTTTATTCTTCAGAGTTCATTGAGAAAACAATCTTTTAAGGCAATCAGCAGTAATTTGTCAGGCTCCGCACTGAAGGTCTTCTACTAGAAATACAGGTATGTACCATATCAGTATGAGTCATTGGCAGATAGAAAGGGACAGCTATTTTTGAAGCACAGCTTTTGTTGCTTTCTTGTACTCCGACGCACGTGCACCTGGAATCATCAGGCGAAGTTATGCTATTAAATTCTTTCCAGTCCTGCGGTGTATTCCTATAAATTTTTATCCAATCAGAATGTATGAAAATGCTGTCTTCGCTTTCTCGAGACTGCACTATTGTACCTATAACAGAATTATATTATTTTATGTTTGATTAACTATACATGAATACTAACAAGGATATATGGTTAGAGAATCAGGACCAATAATCTTCTAAAAATTTTAAATATGTGAAAAATTCAAAATTATTTTTACTGTTTTATGTTTTCGTGATAATAAAACATACGCTAAAGTTTCAGGAGATTCCAAGAACCACATCCCTGACCGAATAATATTATAATTATTAAGTAACATGTATTTGTATATGGCAAGATGCAGTTTACCTGGGTACTCGGCCCACAAACTCGGCCCACAAACTCGGGCCACATATCACCACATGAGCGCTTGATTGCCATCAAGAACTTGACTCTTCTACGACGTTTATGGCAGTCTAATGTCAACAAAAGTTTATTATATTGTCAGAATAAATTATGCAAATAACTCGTGTTTATGTCTGTATGTCTGTCTTCTTATTTATGTCTGTATGTCTGTCTTCTTATTTATGTCTGTATGTTTGTCTTGTATGTCTGTTACAAATATGCGAGTTCTAATTATTGGTATTTGAGGCAAAATGATCATTTCTTAAAGACTCATAATTAAATAATTCATTTATAAATTTAAAGAATTTTTTGCTCTATGGGCTTGTTGCACTGTTTGTATTCGAAATTTAATCTTCGATTACTCTGTCACTGTTATCCTATTTTACGAAATAGTAAATTATTATAAAACAGATGCTAGGAATACATTTTTCAAAGTTAATATTTAATGAACTTTATATTTGTTTTTAAATAAATCTCTTTTACAGTTTTGAATAAAAATCAGTGAAGATTATAATTTCTGAAACTTACAGATTCCTTGTTGCAAGAAGTAAAAGCAGACTAAATAGTTTTGTTTCAATTATATTACAAATTGTGCTCGTTGATTTTTATTGAGCTTGCATTTAAACATTATTATAATTATGTTTCATATTTGTATCAGTCTTATTATTAATTATTTTTATGCATGTGCTATATTTATTTAATTACTCAGATTGAATCAAATTGAAAGGACAAATATACTTATTAAGAAAAAATAATAAAATTTGAAATAATACAGGATTTCAAAAATAATTATTTTTATTACCTTTCAATTTACATATTACAAATTAACAAATATTGACTTTTCTTAAAGAGATAGCTTTGCAACGGTGATATTTGGTTTTTGTGTTTTTTTTTCAACATTTAAACATTCTTTATGTCTTGAGGAGTCAAATATAGCTATACTAGTCTTAAAACTTTTCTGTTCGTGTGCACATGCGTCTTTATACAGTAAAATTAATTATTTAATAAATATATTAGTAAAATATAAATTCGGAAACTGTAAGATATAATTTAATGAAAAGTTTACGGAATAATATTAGTTTCATGTAAATAAATTTCCAAGTCATAAAATTCATTATTAATTTCTGAGAAAAGAATACCAAATGTCAAAAAATGCATTTTTGTATAACGATAGCTTAAGAAATGCTTGATAAAAATCCTTGAGAATTTCGGTAAATATTTGTTATGTGCCATTGGATCTTTTTGTGTCTATTTGATTTCATTACAAAGCTTCCTCTACGAGAAAGCAAAATAATCTACATAAGCCCCAAATTAAAATTCCCCACCAACAATTAAAGAACCTCACCCATTACATCCAAATTCTCCATTACCCCCAAAAATACTCCGCACCCCCCTACACTCCTCAAAGCGCAAATACACACAAAACCCAAAAAACCTCGAATAATAAAACTAAAACGCCTCTCTCACTCTTTCTCTCTCTTGCACATAACCCAAGAAGACAATCCGTAAGTGCGGATTCGAAAATAAATACACATCCGGAGCGCGCGCGCGCGCCGGGCTTGATATAAACAACTTAAGGACGACGAGCCTCTCTCTCTCTCTCTCGTCGAGTTATTCCATTTTCGCTTTTAGAAAATTGGGCGAAGAAAGCTCCCGGAACCGCGTGACAAGCACACTTAAAAAGCCGAAAGGGAGTGAGAGAGCGATTTATGGGGGCGCCCCGCGAGCGCGCGCGCATAACAATTCAAACGCGGCGAGCGAGAGCGACACGTGTTTACGCGCGCGAGTGTACAGCTAAAGTAACGTCTTTTTTGTCACTGCAGCACTGCAGCGGTGCGGCCTTTTTTTTCGAGTCGCTGTTTCCGTTTGGAGTTTGCTTCGACATGGTTTTTTCTTTTTCGTTTGAGTGAGTGTATCGTTAGTTGGGGAGGTGGAGGTATCGATTTTTTATGACTATGGTATGAGGCGATTTAGGCGCATAGTCGACTAGGGGTTCAATTTTTGCTTTGAATTCGGTTCTTTTTTTCTTTTGCCAAATTGAGATATTTATGCTCGCAAAATGTATCCGTAAATGTCTTTTTTATTCAACGTATTTTTTTATATAACACATTTCTATTTATATTTTGCATATACTAAGCAGAGTCAAGATGTAATATAGCAGTATTAAATATTTGCCGTTTGTTTTACCAACTGGTAGTGTTCCTTACGTAATACTAAAATTTTATTTTTTCTATATGGGCAAATCCGTCGAACTTTTAAGTTTCTGCGTAAATAAAAATTTGAAATTAAAATTGAAGGCACATAATTGGAAATTCGTGGGCATACTTTTAAAGCCATTTATGATAAGATGGATGCACGTGCCTTATTTTTACGACACGGCATTTTTTGCCCATAAGAATAGCATTGTGTTTATATATATATACTAAATTGGTGGTTTTTGGGTGATAATACATTTTTAAACTAGCTAAATAATTGAAATTTATAAATCACGATAACGTAGCTTATCGTTAACTTATAGTTTCTATGTTTAAGTAGGATAGTAAGATGTAATCACACATAGAACCAAACCATTTTAGAAAAAACTGTATATGTGCAATGGTAAAAACTGAAATTTTTCAATGAATCATGTTTTTAAAACTTGTATATTACACGTTCTAATTTTAGTATATCAAGGGGCACATAAATGCTACACGGATCATTTTCTTGATTTTTCAGTCAATAATAAATATTGATATTCAAATTAAATATTTTCAACACGGCGTAACTGCTAAATTAATAACTTTGCTTTAATTAGAAGATTTTTAGAATTCAGGGACTATTTTAACTTTTTTTCAGAACGCAGCACACAAATAAGGTTAAACTCAAAACTGTAGTTTAGGTTTAATTCACTTAAGCAGACGGAATCAGAATGATAAGTTAAACGGCGTTCATGTTTTGTTAGTAAGAATAAAAAAATTCTCTTCGGACGTAACAATTTAGGCATTTTTCCATCTTTGTTCGATTTGGATCATTGGATAAAAGCGAAATATGAAGTCTATGCTGTGCCAACATATTACTAATGATGTGTAGATATAAAAAAATATTAGTTTGGATATATTAGTAAATAATATTAGATAGATTGGTAGAATTAATTCGTTCGTGCTTCGCCCCACAGCGGTAAAACATTTGAATTATGTTTTTCTACATTCTGTACGAAAAAAATATAAATAATATAAAATATAAATTTGTACAAAATATCTCAATACTCAAGAAAAACAAGAATTTTTCTATCAATTTTCACTATCGACAGTAGCCATATTGTAGTCGCCATGCTGGATTTCAAAGAAGTCGTCCACTTGTCACTACGGAGTGATTTTGTTGAAGTTTAGTATAAGAAAGATTCTAAAATTAGAACATTCCAAAAATTCAAA
The DNA here is from genome assembly GCA_949152435.1 of Gastracanthus pulcherrimus. Classification (NCBI taxonomy): domain Eukaryota; kingdom Metazoa; phylum Arthropoda; class Insecta; order Hymenoptera; family Pteromalidae; genus Gastracanthus; species Gastracanthus pulcherrimus. The sequence goes on from OX424572.1 coordinate 41,128,795, forward strand.
TAATTTAAAAAGTCTAAACACATTATATAAATTTAAGTATGGGCCACGTCCCTTATTGTTGACAAAATTTAAAATTTAAAAGTAAATAAACTGTTAAAATTGGTATTTGTCAAATATTTTAGTTGAAAACTTATATAAATTTTAACTTATAGCTAATTTACATAACTTCAGTTTATTTCACTCTAGATATATTTTTTAATTCGTTATTCAATTTTTGAAATATCAAAAGTTGAATTGCAATAACATGCAAAAATTTAAAACCCTATTATTATTTAAAATAGATTAATAACGATATTAAAGCGATTAGAAAACTAAATTCTAATATGCAATATAATTAGGTAAATAATAAATGACTATGTATAAATTGATTAGTTCATGCGTAATAATCTGATAATAACTTTGCAGCTCGAAGAAGCCGACAATTCAATCGTCGAATCATCGCTTGAACAATTAAATTATTTTATTCCTAAATTAGCTATTGAATTAGGATTTATATTAGGAGTTGGCTATAGAATAGGATAATAAGAGACGTGTAACTTCGATAATCGTTTTGTTTTTAATAAAGTTAGAAGAAAAATACAGTCTCGATGGTAGAATGTATTTTGATTATTTAAATAACTGAGGTTCAATAATTCTTGATAAAATTTGCCGATCAATATTTAAACAGATAAAATAATCGAAACACATATTATTATACATGCTTAAATCATTGCAATGTTCGCTCAAATATTTACGAATGATATATAATATCATTCATGTATGATTACATTTGATCCATATTTATTATTTTATGGTTTATCTGTGATTATGAATAAGTTACATATACTTTCCAGAACAGATGAATAATAACTAGATCAACTACTCATTTTTATAATATACGAGACCATAGATAAAAAAACAATTTTTGTTGGTTGTAATTACATGAAACGAATAATTGTATTAATAGCGATAATAAAAAAATCACTTATTAAATAATAATATTTTTTCTTAAAAAATAATTTACTTATACAAATATATTAATTTAGTGTTAATGTAATATAAATTTCAATATCATTACTGCTCGATTAATTACTTTACTATAAATAATCGATTTCGCTATATTACATACATTTTTTTATAATATTAGAATGTTATGAGTGTCGCATAAACTATGAGCCATATAAAAATACAGTGTTATTCTGCGATGATCTCTTAATACAACGTTTTATAATTCGCTACAAACTAACTTCATTTTGTTCGTCGGTTACATAGTGATGCAATTTATTTTCTGCATTATCGCGACGGATACTCGATTTTTTAACGTTAATTGATGAAATTTAATTTCTGTCCTTTTAACAACGTTAAAAAGGGAAACGACGCGGTTACGTTATTTTGTTATACCTATATACTGAGTTTTAATATTATTATTACACGATAAAATTTGGTGTTAACGATTTTATACGATTAACAATATAAATAATTTTCTTTGTTAGGAATCTATAGACTAGTGGTATTTTTTTTCTACGAAAACATTATTCAGTTTTAACTATCTTGTTATGCAACAATAATAACAAAACACAAAATCATCATTACTATGGTTACTATTGTTAATGTTATCGATGTTACTTTAAAATGCTGAAGCATACGCAATATAATAGCTACGATTCTTTCACTTAAATACTTTATCAACAATTACTTAAAAAAAACTGCAGTCAAGAAGGTTCTAAATAAATTATAGAAATTCCTTAATCATTATGTTTTGTTTTACTTATATCGATCTGTGTGAAAATTATAATTAATCTCTAAGAGGAAAGCAACAAAAGAACATTTTGTGTGTTATCACCTTTTTGACTCAAACATGAGAAAGATCACTTACATTCACAGCAAAAAATGTTAATTATAAAACTACCTACCTAATACAATAACATCTGTAAAATTATATTAAAAATATTTTTACCGCGACGGACGTCTATTTTGTATGTGTATAAGTTGACGGACCCGATGATCGGAAAGTCGACGGAAAAAAATTGTCGAGTTCGCGATCCTCCTGAAAAAAGCTACTGTATGATTGCATTGGCAGGACATTGCGCAAGGTGCTGTTTTTTTAATTTTATCTTCCACATCGCATTATTTATTTAACGCGCTTATTTTTAATACTTACATCATAATCTGCAGTTTACCTCTGACATTTTTTTAATCATTCATTTTGTGTTACATTTATATTTCTTTTTATTTAATTGCGAGCTATTTTCACCGACTGACAAATCAATTTGGGATAGTTGGTTCTGAATCGGTAACAATAATTAACAATTATCATGCGGTTTGTAATTGAAAATACTCTATAAAAGGAAAATTAGTGAATTATTAGCAAAAACGGGCGCAGAAATAATATATTTTAGATGTGTAAATGCATCTTAATCGCAACGTTATTTTAAGTCAACAAAAAATAATTATTTGCAAGTACATTAAATCTAATTAAATTAGCACCATTCATTAGGGTTCAATGCTTAACAACTATCCGCCCGTTATTGATTACAAAAATACCTGAGGTCCCACCGCAATTCAATGTTATCGTTAGGTATATAAATTATTATCTTACAGATACATCTTACTTTTAGGTATAAAAGGCCGATTTCGTATAATAATCAACGTACACCGTAGATTTTTTTTCTTTCTATGAAAACTACAAACAAAGAGAAAGTCCTATCTTATGCAGAATAAATTTACGAAACGTAAAAAAAGCCAAAATAAAGTATAGTAGGAAAAAATTGTGTGCTATAAGTACGATTTTGACTATCGTTGGTAACATAATACCGAAATATAACTCACCCTAAATTTTTCCGTTTATTCTTTTCAAAAACCGAATTTAAACGTTCCATTGTTGTTTACTGACAAAAGTACCTTTCCAGAATTCACAATCCGAAAAATCAATACTTTACGAGGGAAGACATATCGCATCTTTCATCAAATAAAACTCACCGTCCAAGAAAACTTGGCAACCTTCTGCTAACGAAAGAAAACACAAATCCGACTTCCTCTTCATTTCTTACAAGAAAAAATCGTAAAATTTCGAACGAAACAAAGAAAGAGTCATCGAAGAATAATAAGTACCAACACGTTGACTACGAGTGCGATTTCTTGTTTCCTGAGTCGCTCGAGGCTCTTCGATGTTGCGACGGAGTTACGGAGCAAGCGAGGTTCTCAGCAGACGCACCAGCGGATTGAGCTTGCCCTGCTCCGAGTCCCGGTACTCCTCGAGAAGCTGCGAACAAGAGATGGAAATTCGATTCCTATAGAGTTATGAATTATTATTCTACAGAGATTTTATGAGGACCCGGAACTTTGTGCGTATAAACTCGAACAATTTGTTCGATTGTAAATAATTGGTTATTCATTTTAAAATGTGTATGTTAATTGATTGAGCATTGTGATAAATCTATAAAGTAATAATTACTTTTCTCTATTTGCACGTTATGGGGGGAGGACAGATATATATATTTTTCTATGAAAACGCTAAAATAGTAGGGATATCGTAATTTTTACTATAAATATGGAAGTTTTATTTAATGAAAACGAAGCTCTAGTAGAAATTATCTAGTGTTTTGGTCAAAATTAAATGATTTTTTGACTCTAAATTACATCCATACCCTTCCTAGAATTCGAATTTGAATTCGAAGAATGTACGAGTTGAATACTTGTAGGTGACGAGTTGTATAAAATATCTAATTACCTATTTTTTTTGTATTATCTATATCATTCTCCTACATTTCTAGGCATTAAGTACATCGCTTGTTCCAGTCGTTATTTTTCTGACCAGATAATTTGAGAAAGTGTAGTAAAATGTGTTAAAATATTACAAAATTTAAAAAAGTATATTAAAGAAACTGTCGAAACCGTGAATACCCATGCAGAATTACAAGAAACAGTACAACACGCCAAAAACTTGGGACAATATGGAAAACAAAATCTAGTAATGAATGTCTTCAAATTTAAAGAATATTCACATTTTCTCACATTTCCCCAGACTTCCTCGCTCTTCCAGCGAAGCACACAAGAATAAAAATAAAAAACTTAATGCAAATCTATTGCTTACCTGATAGGACATCTCGCAGGAGAGTATGGCCTTGGCCTCGGCGTTCTCGTGGGTGGCTGCGAGGAGACTGGGCAGGGTGAAGCCCGCCAGCCGCGGATCGCCGTAGAAGGGGAAGGGCAGGGCGCAGAGCTGCTGGAGCACGCTCGGACCGGCGCCCGCCGACTGCAGCACCAGCTGTCAAAACGAGCGCAAAGGTCAGCGTCGTTGTTTTTACATTTCATCGAGTTTTCAAGGCATTACTTTTGTTGGCCTGATTGGTGAGTTTGAGAAAGAGCGCGAGAACGACATGTGTTTTTTTACGTTCAGATGGAGCGTAAGATATTTTGTGCTTTCATACTTTCATGGTGACTAATGTATGCAGGATATTGAAGTTGCCTGAATATTTTCGATCTTTTTGAGGGTATTTATCATTTTAACTCGCTACTGCCCAGCTGTAATGCCAGGATATCACCGTTATTTTCATAATTTTTAATTATGTATGCCGTGTGTTTTTATTTTTACCTTTAAATTACACATTTTAAAAAAAAAATTAATCTTCTAGAAATCTATAAGTAACATCGTCTTGAAAATTAGATTTTGTATGTTTTTGGGGTCGCTGATTACGAATTTAAGGTCAAAATAAAAAACTTCTCATTTGGATCCAGTCCATTTTGGATAAAAAGAAAACCTACAAGTACATAAGTTATTGCCATTAAATCAACTACAAAGAAAATGGTGTTCTGCAAAGGGTTCATTTGATTCACAGTACAACATTATCACTCAAAAACTAATCCACATCCATACATTTACTCCAAAGCAACCTCAATTTTCTTCTAAACTCCCTTCTTCCCAAACGCATCGCAACGTACATATCCGCCTTCCGCAACATTCCCTCCTCGCAATAAATCGAGAAGATCCGCGAGTCTCCGGGGCGTGGGAAAAGCCCCGGACTACAGCCAACGCTCCTCGCGTCCTCACAGGTGAGACGGAAGTCTTCTTTGCTCGCGTCGTGAGAGTCGCGCGCACCTGCGGACACAAGTGCGCCGCGCACGTGTATACACCTGCAGGCGTACATGTATCGCATATGTACGAGGATGTGTCGCGGTGGTAGTTTGCATGATAAGCGGGATAAATAATTTCGTGAGAGCGGGAGAAGCTTCTTGGAGGAGTCGCGAGGTGAATTTATCGGGATTTTAGGATAGTTTGGGTGGTGCTTTAGGGGAATGTGGACGAGGTGTGGTAGATTGAATGGCGAGGACGGAGTGGACGTGAAATTAATCGTTGGAGGGCTTTCTCGATCGATAGGTAGAGTAAAGTAATAAAGATTGTTTGAATGTTTCAAATCGATTCGTGGAAAATTCTTGCCATTGCAAATGAATTATATGTTGAAGTTTTTATTTTAGGTAACTAAATGAGATGATTGTTCCTACAAAATTTTAAAACACTCATGAGGTATATTTTATATGACCTAAAATATGTGGTATATCTAGCTTCGAAAGGATAATCTAGTAAAGTCTAACAGAACAAAAAGAACAGAAAGAACAAAATTGCTGAAAATAGAATTTCTTTAACATTTTTTAATGATCCATATATTATATTTTTTAAACAGAAAATATATCAAAGAATGTATATACTTAATGCACGAATAAAATAATTTCATATTATCTCTAAATTAAAAGCGAAAATTCAAAATACAAATTTTCTATAAAATTGCAAATTATAATTTGCATATTATATAATAATTTAATTCTTTTTAATTGCTATAATTAATACTATAAAATATTAAACAGTTCAGCCAATAAAATTAGGGTAACTATGAACCAGTAAATTACAGCAATCTTTACGTACTTACACTGTAATTATAACGCGTAGTTTTAATACAATACTCATATAAGAACAAAAATACAGGTTTTCAATTGATTAAATACTTTAAAAGTTTATTAAAAAAAATATTTCATGATCTTGTCTTTGACTATCTTTAATAGTATTTCATTGGTACAATAACCCTGATTATATTTTGATAAACTGCAGTCAAAAGTTTCTAAGCGTTATGTAATTGTGTAGCAAGCAAACGATGACAGTTAAGTTAAAAAATTCTGAATAACTTTAGAAAAGATAAGTTATTCTAATATTCCTAATTAAAATACTCCTAAATAATCCGATTTAATCTGAAAGTAACGTTAAATGGACTAGTTAAAACAAGAAATAAAACTTCGTAGAGCTTTTCATCCCTTTACAAATTACGAGCATTATTCAGTGAATCGTAGAATCCAAATGGAAATTCGCTTTTAGCATCCCATACACCCCGTATAAATCAAAACGAAAAAATTAAAACCTTTACACTGTACACCGCATCGGTTAAAAACTTGAAAGGCGTGCACTTAAAAAGTCTGAAAAATTCATCGCCCCAAACGAACCTATAACGCTCGCTTAAAAGAAAAAAAACAATTTCCGATGGACGCTGTTGCATTGCAGCGCGTAAAAGTGAAAATTTCATCCAGAACGTGGCGATTTTTCGTATACGCGCGTGCACACGTCGGAACGTCAATTACCCGGGACTTTACACGCTTCGGCTCTCTAACAATAAAACCGAAAATGAGCGCGTTTAACCGGTAATTCGCCGTTACTCATTTATACCTCGAATAGCGAAAGAATCGGATACATTTGGGGGGGCTAAGTAACAAAAATCAGGATCACTTTTCGGCCGGTACACGACTTTCTTCTTTTTGCTCTCGTCTCGTTCATTTTGTGCTGCCGCGGATTCGACAGGCGCGGAAAATGATGCTGTGTGTGTTTACGGGGAGAGGGCCTGATTGAAGGCTAATTAATTCGATAATCGTCCCTTGCCGACACTTTGTGTGTGATCGCGTGTTACTTTTTCATTTGCTACGTCGATTTTCATCACGATGCACGGAGTTTGGAATATTTTTTTTTTAGCTGAGTTGTTCGTTAGAGGCGTTATATTGTTGATGAGGTACTGAATTTTGAAACTTTTTAGAGTGCAATTTTTTTTACTCGGATTGCCTTGGAGAAGTGCATTTTAGGATAAATGGAGGTATAAAGTGTTTGATTAGCCAATTTTTATTTGACGTTCGACTCGGGAAATAATTATTTTATTAGAAAGTGCTAATTAATGTAGGCATTGGTAATCAATCTAAATAAAAGGTATCTATATAAAATATCTATATAAAAGGTATTTACTATTTCACCTGTCAAATGTACTTAAATCAGAATTTTTTAGAATAATGGTTTACTAAAGTGATGTGGAAATAAGTGATCAAGGGTATATTTTCTACATAATTCGTATAAAAATTAGTTTTTCGTATAAAAATTGGTTTAGAAAATATTATGTCTAATATTTCTGTTTGCAAAATTAGGGTATATGTTTATTTTTATAGTAAATTAAGCATGTCCTCAATAATAAATTTTGCTGTATTTTTCTTACTCTTAGTGTAGCAATAAAAATGTGAAAATTCTTAGCTTGTCAATCGAAAATTGTAGAAACTATGAATTTCATAGCACCTTACTCGAAACAAATATTTTATAAAACAATATTAACGCGTAAATTGTGTGAAACTATATTTGTTTTATTAACTTTATTAAATGAATATACATGTGAAAACTAAAGTTTTTACAGAAAATTTGAATTTATATTAGAGCTTTCTGTGAATGAATTATAAGAGGTCCAAAAATGGTCATTTCGCACCACTTAGACAAAATCTTAACAATTTAAGATTCTGAATTTCCATAGAAAGCTAACCGAGAAATAAACTTTTTTCATAAGCTAAACTGCTTTAAGAAGATGATTTAAAATACCATTAAAAAGTGCCGGAAAGTCGGAGTGTCCCAGCTGTATCGTCATTCACGGTAATTTTTACCGTGAATTTTGTTATAAGTTTTATTAGAAAATTCTCTGTGTAATATTCTAGGGTTTTAAGCTATTTTTACTGATTTTCAATGTATAAATATAACTTTAATTTACTTATGAGTTGTTTATTGTACTAAAATCACACCAGAAAAATGTTTTGTTCGTCATAGCTCATAGCATTAATCTGGAGTCGAGACTCGTGCTTCATAAAACAAACCAGAAAAAAGGAGTTTTAAAATCCATAATACATGCACTATGGTATACCATAGTAGTATACTATTATATACAAAGTCTCACCAACATCATACTTCTCCACAAAAGAATCTTCTACCAACCCTATCTACTCCCTCTCACCTCACTGTTCACCTCCACCTTCCACCTCCAACCCATAAACCAAAACTCCCCCTCCCAAAAACCACCAAGCCCTCAAGCCTTTCACTATTATATATAAAACCGGATAATTTGGGCGCCCCTTTCAAAAGCCGAGACCTAGGAGACGGACGCGCCGAGCGCATATATACATGCACTCGAATGACGAATGTAGCGTCGCTGCAGGGCTGCACTCAAGTCAGGGATAAGTGGGAGCAATATCGCGAGATAGCGAGAGACCCGCGCCGATGGAAGCTGGAAGCTGGGAAGTCGGGGGTAAATATATCTCCGCGCGCGAGGCTATCGATGCTGGCGGGCGCCGCGTAATTCTGAGTGTGTTGTCTCTATAACGGAGTGCGCGTATACTGTCCCGCGGCGGTAGGCAATGAGAGTAGAGGATGTAAATGCTTTTTCTGTGTACACGGGGTGGGGTGAGTTTGTTAGAGGAGAGAGTTGGGATTGAAATACACAGTTTTTTTTAGATGTTTTTTTTTGTAGTAGATAAGGTTGTCTTTTTATGGGAGAGTGTTTTCTTGATAATGTTGAATTTTTTGAGGTAGGAGATTGTAATAGTTTGATATAGAATTAATTCACTTGATTTCGTTATATTTCTTTCTTGAAATCGTTCCGTAATTTAACGCCTGATCCCTTTACTCGATTTTTATACCTTTGATACACATAGTGTTTATTCATTTTGTTTTTGTTTTTGCAATTGTGCAGTTAAGGGGGCAGGCCTGGGTTAAATCCAATAAAAGAATTTTTTTCTTACTAGTCCAGGAAACTTTTTATGTTTAAAAGCATTCATTCTGAAAATATTTATACTATTTATATACTTAGTAATATCTTACATTTTACCGTTGGGTCTCCGAAAAAAAATAATAAAGAAATATTTTAACGGAAAATTGCTTCGCTCCTTTTGTAATACATGTCAAAAGAAGTCGAATAACCGTCGAAAAAGAAATATTTTCGTTCATCAACTTTAATAAATATGGTATTGATATTGAAAGTAGTCATTTATTGTGACGCGTAGGATTACGACTTTTAGGTTTTACGACGGTAAAATTTAAGATACTATTGTGTATTGAAAGCATACAATTTTTCAGAATGATTGCTTTTAAACATAAAAAGTTTTCTGGACTTATAAAAAAAATTCTTTTTTTGGGTTTAACCCAGGCCTGCCTCCTTGAGGAACCCAGTCTAGGTTAAGACTTTAAAAAGAACATAAATGTTTTAAGCTTTCAAAATATTAACTTTTGAAAATATTAAATTTTACTAGAAAATATAGTAGTTTGTAAATACAGCAAATATTACTATAGTTGCTTTTGTAATTTCATATAGTTTAAAATTTTTAATAAAACAGTGCATTTCGTAACTATAGAAACACCCAAAATTTGCACGTTAAATGTATTTACCTTTTTTTTAAAAACTTGTATTTTTAGAAGTAAAAATCGTAGAATAATTTTACTAAATGCAAATGAAAGGAAATTTTATTCTCTTTGAAAAATGTCCATAATATTTCTTACACATCAACATTAAAAACAGTTATCAACAAAACTAAACCCAAATGAAAGGAAATTTGATAAATTAATGTAAATTTGATAAATCAATGTAAATTTTTTACCTTGTTTTCAAATTTTGTTTACCATCCGTGAATTTGTCATAAGTTAATGTAGAAAATAATTCTGGTAGTGTTTTCAAGAGAATACAATTTTCTTTCATTTGTTACTTTAAAATTATCCGAAGATTTTTGCTTTAAAAGATTTTTAAATAAGGTAAAATAAATACAGTTAAATGTGAAAATTTCTGAGTATTGTTATGAAATGCACTGTATAATACACAGTAATTTTATACGCTTTACAAATATATTTTATAAGTTTTATTGCATTTTCGTACACATACATCAATAAGTTTTATAAGATTAATTGTGTTTTACTTTTATACATATATTTACTCTCCAATCTCGCATTTATTGAGATTGTTCTTTTCTTCCGACTAGAACAAAACTTGCTTGATTAATTTTTCAGCATTTCCAAAACGCGTTCTTTGATAGTTTTCTATGCATTGTTTGGAGTGCATATTCTAAGTTAGTTTATAGGTATATGAACTAGACATCATAGTTGGTCATACAAAAAATAAATTAGAGAATAAGAAAAAAACAATAAATCGTTGGTCCCAGTATATGTAAGTTATGGGACTTTGCACACTCTACATATTCAAACTGTATACTGTGCTAATATTCTACACGGAAAAATTGTATACGGTAAATTTGTACACAACGATTCTCTACGTTTAATTTTAGTTCAAAATATGTCGATTGTAAAACTCTATAAGCAAAAATACTACACAAAAAATTCTACATGTAATTTTTCATAGAAATTATGTGCAATGGAGAATCTTCACAATAATATTCTTTACATGTTTATTGTTGAATTTCGTAGAGTTTTTGCGTGTAGAGTTTGCCATTTCAGATAATTCCGACGAAAAATGTGTAGAAAATTGCTGTGTAGAATTTGTGCGTATAGAATTTTTCGTTGTCGTGACAAGTGTAGAATATTATTGTGTTGAGTTCTTGCGTGTAGAGTTTTACATTGAACAGAATTTTCCAACAAAAATTACGTGTAATTTTGTTGTGAAGTATTTTTACGTATAAAGCTTTACAATCCACATATTTCGAACTAAAATAAGGTGTAGATAATTCTTGTGCACAAATTTGCCGTGTACAATTATTCCGTGTAGAATAATAACACCCTATATATAGAGTTTGAATGTGTAGAGTTTGTATAGTCCCGATCTGTCCAATACTATTATTCGTTTTTTATTTCTACCAGGGTAGTAATATAACTAAAACACGTAATTTATTTATGAAGAGTTTCATTTCGTGTACTGTAATACAAACTCAGCTCACAAACAAAAACTAAGACTTAATTTTCCTTCCATCTCAAACATAAAACAGCCGCAATCCTATACACCGCAGAAAACCCAACCGGAAAATCACAGCGCCTTACTTGCGCACCTCACCTCGCCGTCCTACAATATTCAAGGCCGCATGCCCTCGCTTGCGCGAGCGGTGGCACTCTTTGTCCGTGTTTCTCTCCTCCTCCTCCCATCCTCTCTCGCTCCGCCTCCTGCTTTGCATAAAAAAAACCGTACGCGCGTGCGCGGGCGACAAACGTCCCGGCGCGATAAAGAGAAGCCTTAACGCAACGGCGGCGAGAGCTCCTCGCGTCTGTCGAAAATTGCGTCCGAGCCGCGACGCGTCGCATTAGTCTCGGGCATGGCTGCCTGCGCCTCTTTTTTGCGGGGCCAGCTGCAGATGAGTTATGAGGAGCCGTCGATAAGAGATAAGGAGGAATTTCGGCTGTGTGTGTGTGTGTGTGTGTGTGTGTGTTATGTATACGCGAGGTTTGGGGACAAAAATTTTTTGCGGATTCGTTGTTTATATAGATGAGGAGTGGATGGGTGAATTTATTTATATTTGGGGATTGGTTGTTTTGTGAAGGGATCGGTCGATGACGAGCTTTGTCGATAGAGAGGGATTTTTTGGTGAGTTGGAGGTTGGATTTTTGGGAAGGTGGAAAGAAGGATGTAAGTGATAGGCGGTAATTTGTTTTGAGAAAATATTGAGGGGGAGTAGTTTGGGATAAAATGCGCGAGGTATAAATTGAAATATTCCAAGTTTAATTGTTTTTTGCTCTTTTTAAAACTGAAAACGTTTTACTTTTGTGTAAAGTAGAATTATTTTGAAGAGGTTAAAGTACCATTTATATATTTTTATTGATTCATGGTGTTCGCGTGATGCACAATTGTAGAAGTAAATTTTAGTACTTTGCTTCGAAAGTTTCAGAAAATCTTTAAACATCATTTCATTTAAAATAAATGAAATAGTGAAATTATAAAAAATTAAGTTTAATATACATTTTTAGAAAGCTACACCAAGCCAAAAAGAAGATATTAAGAATTTTAACTTTGAGAAATATATATTTAATATCCCATAAATATAATGCGAAAATCCAAATATTGCTGCTATATAATATATATTTTAGTAAAAAACTTTATTTTACTGTAACCTTCTTTATTCAATTTTTCAGGTTTTCGTGAAATTATTATAAAAGTCGCTTGGATCCACGCGATTCGACTCTCGATGGAATATGCTGTATTCATTTTTAGAGTCCCGAAAGTAAAAAAGAAATGTTTACTGAAGGTAATACTCTCGGTTATAGAATTACCGTTCAGATTTTGATAAAACTCAATGTACTGGTACATATTAGTCTAAATGTGACTCAGATAATTTTTTGTGAAGCCAGAGTACGTAAGAGAAAAATTATTAGCCTTTTTATTATTACGCGTTTAACACGGAGTCTTATGGGGTATAACAAAAACTTACGTATATTACGACAGTGACAATTCAGCTTTTGTGGAAAATTTTTGTAGTAAAAGATAAATGTTTAACGAACATTTATCATTTTCGAAAACAATGATTAGGTACTTGTACGTTTAAAAATAAACTAATTCAACACAAAATAGGTGTATTTAACCTCAAAAGCAGAGTCAAATCAGCAACCGTATTAAGTTTTTTTGAATAAATAGGATGAATACATTTTTTTAATTTCAATGTATAGTTGTAATTTAGTGTTATTTTATTTATGCGATAATTTAAACAAACTTCACCTTACTAATAAATAAGAAATTGTATGTAAAAAAGTGTACATATTTTGACTAGTTCAGTACTGAGACTACCTTAAAGTGTATATAAAGTTCACATTTTCGATTCTAATACCCGGACACCCAAACTATCATTTTTAAATAAATTAAACAACATTAAGTACATACATTTTTTTTTTTTAACGTCGCCATGTTTGTGCTCCCATGTGGTGCTAATCGACGACGGGGGTCTGCGGTGTGTTTGTAAACAAAGCACATGTAATTTTTACAGAGGTGGTTGTATCAATCGGCAGAGACTAGGATTCGAACCCGGGTCACCGGCGTGGGAATCCGACACTCTACCGACTGAGCCGCCGCAGGCCCCTAAGTACATACATTAACTGCAAATATAAAAAAAAAAGTTTATTGAATCAAAAACAATAATAATATTTTATCTTCTAAAAAAAATGGCAATTAGGTATTCAGGTACCCTGGATTTTGAACAACATTAACAATTCCTCCTTTGACACAAGGATCATTATTCATAAATAACACACATTCTATATTACACAACCTATGAGAAGAAAAAGAAGAAATTCCATTCCGTTAAGACCACCGCCGCGAACGACACTTCCTGCTTCTCTATTCGCCATAATACAGCAGCGGTGCGTCAAGTCCCTCTCGTGTCCCTCTGATTTACGAATTTTCGAGGCTTAATCCGCTCGACAGCGTCACCTCATCAATAATTCGGCCGGCGGCGCGAGCGACAGAGTCTCAAATATATGTTAATCCGCGCAAAATAAAGAGATTTATTTCGCTGGATCGAGTTACACATGCCTGATGACTTTTTTCTGCAAGCGCTCGAGCGCTTCGTGTTTCTTTACGAGAATTCGTCGCAGGGCGATTCGTATTCATTCATTTTGTATGCTGTTGAAGAAGAAAGTAGGGTTTGAGTAATAATAATGTTCGTGTGATGAGCCTTTCGTGTTTGTTAATTTAGTGTAAGAGTAATTTTGTTTGTAACAGTGAGAATTACGAATTTTCTTTGGTTACAGGTGAAAAAATATATGCGTTTTTTCTTTAAATCTGCAGTGCTAAATAATATGCTTGATAAGTCAATTTGTCTTTAATCTAAGAGAAATAAAGAAAACTGTTTTATTATATATATATATATATATATATATCTTCCTATATTAAATAGTTGTTTGTAAATGTTATAAAATTTACGCCCTCCTCGCCCCTCATTTTGCCCTCCCCATTCTCCTCCTCAAAACAAGGTAATATCGTTTAAAAAAATACGTTATTTTGATCTTATTTTTTGCCCTCCTCGCCCCTCCTCGCCCCTCCTCTTTGTATCCTCCTCATAGCCCTCCTCCCAGCCCTCCTCATGCCCTCCTCACAAATAAAAAACAAAATTAAAATAAATATTTATGTTAAAAAATACAATACTTAAAACTAAATATAAATAAATGTAAGTATGAGTTACATATATTTATTTATAAATGAATTAAATAAAACATAAATTTGAATGTATAAAAAAGCTTAATTAACAAAACAAAAAAACGCGCGAATCTATTTACCTCCCGGGTGGTGTGGAAAACTAGAAAACCTTCATAAAAACAAAAAAATTCATGATGCTTTGGGGGTTGGCGAGCGGAGCGAGCAGGGGGTACCCCCCTAGTATGTGTGTATATATATATATATATATATATATATATATATATATATATATATATATATATATATATATATATATATATATATATATATATATATATATATCGGATTCTCTTTTAATGACTTCAATGAAAAATATAGCCGTATGTCCAAGATACGACCATTTTCACATCATGTATCGAATCTTTCTGACAAATTTACCGTAAGTTACGCCTTATTTCGTAAAGATTATTTCATCTTTTATATTTTTGCCTGTTGAAATCGTGTTCTAAATTAACAGTTTCGTCGCGATATCCATAATTGTAACGAAATATTTTACACATATCTCACAATTTTCTTAAAACAGACAAACGTACGTGACTAAATTCAATACATTTTTTTCTATTACACATGATCTCTACTTTTTCAGGGCAAGCTCACTTATTTCTTCATACCCTGGGAATGAGACGTTAGAGTAGTTTGTCAATCGCTGATCCTCGATATATGTTTTATTCAAATATATTATTAATGAAAATATTAAATATTGACTGCTTTAAAACTAAATTTATTACTAATGAATGTCATCACACTATCGGGTTCCCTTTGTTAAATATGGAACACACTTCCTAATACTTTGGTTATCTGTAGCAACATCATATAATTCAAATTGTTTGTTAAACATTTTCTTCACATTCTTAGAATAAAAACTTAATTTATTAAATCTCAGCTAAATTTTTTACAATCTGGACATTTTATAATTTTACATTTTATCCGCTGTTTCGAATTTGATGTAATTCGACTCTTTATTTTGATGTGTAAAAATGCTAATGTTCGATTGAAATTTTTTAATTTTTCATGAATAAGATGATGAATAAGAACTACTTCTCCAAGAATTCTTAATAATTGTGACAATGCAAACATTCTCATCTATGAAAGTAGGCAGAAATTATTTCTTCGCTTCATAGTTCTCGGGAAAGTAGTTTACTATAATTGTCAATTTATTACTTCGTAAGTCCATTATAATCATATGAAAGTCAATAACATTATTGACTCATTTAGTCTATAAGTAAAAATAAAACACCCACTTAATAGACAAACCCGATAACCTTCACCTAAAAAAGAAACAGCCCAAACTGTCACTCCAGCAAAAATCCACCGAGAACTTACGACCCAATTAAACTCCACCTTATCATCCCTGACAAACCTCGTCCTCGTCCACGTTTCCGAAATTTCGCAAAACCGCGTCTCACCGTTAAACTTCTTCATCCTCCAATACACTCCAGCCCCCCACAGAAAAACACAGAAAAAAACACACACACACACAAACCTACCAGCAGAACCGAAAAGCCCATACGCACCGATAGACGAGAAATCTCCGGCGGCGCCGAGGGCCCCCGGAATTTCTTTGAGCCGCGAGATTAGAGCGCCGCGCCGGACCTCGGCTCCAGAATAAAAAAACAAAGAAGGGGGAATTGACACGACTAATATAAAGAAGAAATCGGCCGTAAAACCGTGACTCACGACTATGCGACCCGTTTTGTACCGACGACGAGAGCCCGCTCGTCTCTTTATCAATGAAACGCGCACGCGCGAGAGAGAGAGGCTGATTTTCCTTTTTTTTCTTGTCTGGTAGCGGGTTGGATTTTTTTGTGTTGGCTCGTTGGAGGAGCGAGGTAGAGGAGACGCTTTCCTGGAACCTGTAATCGCGGGTGGTTTTCTCTTTGTCGAGTCGTGGTTGTGGGTATGTGGGGATTTTAATCGGAGTTCACGAGGGGTTTCTTTTTTGGTGTTATTGGGGTGTTGATGCTGGGTGAGATTGATTGGTTCGATTGGTAAATAAAGAATGAGGGGGTGAGGTGTATGTGCTTTGGCGTATTTTTAGAACGGGATTTTGTTTTAGAATTAAAGGTTTTTTGATTGGAAAGGGGACGAATCGAACACGGAGAGTTTTGTAATGAAAGTTACTGTGAAAGATACAGTGAACGTTGACTATTTTCATTTCAAGGATAAATATAGCCTGTTATACGGTAAAAATAACCCGGATGTACAATAAAACTTATTATTGCGCACGATCAAAATTATATTGAAGTAACGTTACTTTTCTTAACCTGTGTAATTGTTTTTTGCGAAGGTAGAATTTTTTTCGTGAAGGTAACATCTATTTCCGTTAAGGTAGAACTATGTTTAACAAGAATGATTTATACTACATTTATTAATTCTACTATTTTGGTTTATGCAATACAAATCTCATAAAAAAAAGCAGTATTAAAATGAAAATTTAGGGCTGCCTCTGTGACTTTTGGTCTCGTCATAGTGTCCAATTCAAGATTTTAGCTAAATGTATTGAGCCAAGACCAAGACCATGTCTAAACCTCGACCAAAAGTCTTGTAATTTTGTTTAACTTGTTTAAGAGTTTTCTTTAAGAATTTACTGAGATTTTAATGAATTTTCTATTTGCTTTCATATATACCATTTTAATTTTAAATGGCAAAATTTAACTTACAACTTACAGATATGAAAAATGGCGGTGAAAAGTTTATGTGCGTGTTTCTTTTAAAACAAAATTGCATTATTTTGAAATATGTTAATCGTTTTTTGAAAATAACAAATACTACATTATTTATACAATTTAACGTGTTTCTAAAAAGCTCCATTACTTTCTGTGTCATTCCATGTAAATGTGATTATTGATAGAACTGGACTTTTGTATATATACATAACGGAATAATACTCTTATCAGAAAAATGGCATTGCAAAATTTAACAGAAGCGTATAGTATTACTTCTGAAAGGTGTGTAACTATATTATAAGTATACTGTGTCTCAAACAAGACCATTAATATCAAGGCAAGAATATTTTATCTAGAACAAGACCAAGATAAGACAAAAATATTGTGTCTAAAACAAGACCAAAACGAAACAAGACTATTATGCTCCGAACCTGACCAAGACAGAAAGACAAGTATGTATAATTACAATAGTACAAAGTATATTATAATACATTGTATTTTTGGAGATGAAAATTATTTTCCATCAGATAGACATGCATGTTTGTTGCCACGGAGGGGACAGAGACACTTTTTGAGTGATATTTTAAACTAGCAAATTAAACTTTTACAAACTCTGCCCGCATACAAAATGTTCATATTAATTTGTATTTTAAGTTGCAGAATTTTAAAATTACCCTAATTTGACATAAAGACAGCTATATTTAATTTATTGCATAAAATGAAACTAAAAGTTTGTCATGGAGGGGACATTTCAGGTATATTATATACGCTACTCTGTTGTGCTGAAAATGTTATTTAATAGCACGTATCTTTTAGTAAAAGACATAATGATTCCATAATCGCACGATTTGAATGATAAAAAGTATTTTTCACAGCATTTATAAGACAGGCCATCAAAAAGAACAGTTTCATGAAAATCCCCCATATTGTGTCTCAAACAAGACTATGACAAAACCGAGTTATATATATATATATATATTGAACAAATTTTCTAACTTTCTCAAGAGCAATCAAAAATTCTCAAACACCGGTCCTTGTACATCTCAAAGAAGGACACAGCCACATTCCCTCGCACTCTTTCTCAAACCCCTCCGTCAAAGCAGCCAAGCCATCCCAACCCCATATCCTCCATACCTGATTGTCGGGATTGTTGAGGGCGAAATAACCCAGCACGACGAAGAGCTCGCTCAGCAGCAGCGTGCCGTTCACCCCGTGGGCACCAGCACCAGCACCACCAGCGGCAGCCGAAGCGATGGCCGTAGACGAGGTGCTCGTGGAGTCGGGCAGCTTCGCGTTGTCCGGCAGGTCGCGGGAGAGCCTCGCGATCAGGTGGCCGGCTATCAGGCGCCACTGCAGGCTCGTGCCCTCCGCGCCCAGGAGATTCTGAAAGAGACAGGGAGAACGTCGGTTTAGAGGGAGTTGCTTCAATGTGATGGTGTGTGGTTGGTATATTTATTTATTTCGTGCTTCTTGCTTTTATAATCTTTAGAAATAAGGAAATATTCATTATGATGTGTATCGGTGAGAAGGAATTAGATGGTTTGAGCTGCATACAATGAACGATCCTTTTGTAACAAGAGGTTGACTCAAAATAGATAATTAGACAGATTTTATTTCTAGGGAATTTTCAAGCAATATGAATTTCTCTTTTTTGCTAATAACTCAGTTTCCCCCAAGAGCGTTTTCCATAAATAGAATTTATCTAGATATGCATTTTAAGAGGATTTTTTCTTGGAACAAAATAACTTTGAATACCGCAGTGAGGAAGCTTTATCCGCGTTTCGCGCAAACGTGTTAATTGGGATTAGATTACAATAGATTTATATATGTACTAATGTTACGTCTAGCGTAATCCCAGTTAACACGTGGTAAGCACCGACAATATTCTTCGTCATATTCAAACCATATGCGTCGAATTGAGAAACTCCTCTTTGGAAGTCGCATACAATACTATTAATATCTGTTTAACTCTTATTTTGTAGGTTCCCGTATAAAAATATAATTTATTACATTCAATTACACTTGTAGGTGTTAACTCGTCAACGTGAACTGTGTCTTTCTGATCGGGATATATATATATATAATTATACAAAAATATACTAATCAAATACTTTACAAAACTACCATCCTGGAAATCCTCGCAGAACTAATCCCACTCTCCAAATAAAAACAAAACCTCTCTCTCTACCTCTCCATCCGTCTATCCATCCAAGGTGTCGATTGAGTAGAACCAAGCCGAAGGTCGACACGTCGCGTCGCCGGAAAGCTAGACGCCTTCGACGCGTCAATCTGCACGTACGTACGTACGCGCGCAAGACGTGCCCGTCGCGAAAGGGTTGAGAGATGTAGAGTCTAATCGGCAAAGAGACAGACGCGTGGTGGTGTCTCCTCGGGGAGAGAGAGATCGTAATTGCTTAATTGACGCGCAGAGCTGGGAGAGAAAAAGGGAGGGACTCGTTTGAGGTGACTCGTATTACGGTTTTACGTTTTCTCGACGATTCGTGATGGTGGGTTTCGATGGTTACTTGGGGAGTTTCTTTTAATGTGTGTAATTGATTATTTTTGATTGAATAATTAATTAATTGATTGTATTTGATTTACCGTATTGCATTTTATATACAGTTTAACGTAAACTGTACAGATTTTTCCTACTTAATTAGTAATTATTGTCTGATTATAAATGTTGTAGTTATGGTATAGGTGATAACTAAAATATAACCAAACCGAGAGATACCTACCTAGTTTTAGCACACGTTTGTATTCATTAGTATTAAAATATTAAAAGCGTTTTGTCGCGATCAGCAAACTGGTCCATTTTTTGATCATGTTGGTTTTGAACTAATTATTATTTACTGGTTTAAATATGAGAACCATTTTTATTAGAGTATCTATGCAGCAACAATAATTTATACATACAGTTATAATGGGTCACGAAGACGATTTTTTCATCATAATTTCTTTAAAATTCTATTCTAAGAATGTATACTTATGTCATTGAAGTTTGGAAAGTACTTGGAACTAAGCCGGAAATTTGTATTATAGGTGTTTTAGAAATGTGAACCCGCTAATTCCGATTCCACCAGACTCTAAATAATTAAAGAATCTATTTTGCGGAGTTTTAGCCAAATTTGTCATGTGGACAGTATAAAAATAACCTAAAAAGTTAAATAATTTCGATTACTTCTAAAGTTAAGCCATGGCCCCGAAATCTTACTATGAATTACATCGGCAATATTTTAATTGATATATTAGCCAAGTTTCATCAGTATTTATCACGTGGAAAGTATTTAAAGATTCAAAAAACATCAATTTTAGTTATTTTTAATTAATCCAAAAAAGTCTAAAACTCTGAGCCTGTTAATACTGTATGTACTCGATTCCACATAATCTAATACATAATACTTGATTTTTCTCATCTAATTTTATCCAGCGGACAGTGATTTTTCTTACCAAAAACGGTGCAAAACTATCGAAATCTTCAATATTATCTTAAGTAATATCTTGATCCTGCTAAATCCTTTAGAAATATATTCTGTGTATTTTTCTACATAAACTTACAAATTTTTAATGTAATCTATTATGTGTCGTAATCTTTTAAGTTAATTGTACACAACAGCGCGACTGGTAAAGGGTTAGGATATCGATATCTATAGGTGCACCTATAATAGTTCCTATTCTTTAATGTACGCATACGAAAAAGTTGTGTGATTTTTGTAACTTACCTTGAACATTATAAAAATACATTAGCTTTATAATTGTATATTTATAGTTTTCGATGATATATTAGTAATATATTTTCTGTTGTATTCATGATTGTATAATAACTATTATCGAACAAAATAATAAATAAAATCTCAAAATTTGGATAGATAATTGATTAATTAAAAAATTAGATAATAATGAAACATTGAATTATTTATAAAAAAAAATTATGCATTTATAACTGAAAAATGCATTAATTTTCTAAATGCATACCAAAATATCTCAATTCGAAAATTAGTTATCCAACTTGTTAAATGCGATAGATGCAATTTTTTATTAGTAACCCTGGTAGAAAATTATCTAGTTTTATCGAGGACCTCGATTATTCCTATGGCAAACTAGATAGATCTACATAGTTCTAGATTAAATTTCCACCAGGGAATGAACAAATATTTTAGCTACGTAATAACTGGAAAATAAAATACTTAATAATTATAAAAAGCCTTAAGCATATAAGAACATACTAGGAAAAAATGCAACTCTCTACAATAACCTTGAAAATTTGTAAGCTTACATTATGTAATAATGACCGAAATTATAATTTATATGGAATTAAAGTGTATTATGTATAATTAATACGTAACATAGTTTAATACGTAAAATTAGTAACTAATAATCTCAAATGTAAATTGAAGAGATGTTAGAAACTAGCTTTTTTATGCATGCAGGTTATAAAGAGTAACTATAGGCGCGCTTATATAAATCGATATTCCTAACCGTTTACCAGTCGCGCTATTGTGTACAATTAACTTAAAAGGACTTTCCACATAATAGATTACATTAAAAATTTGTAGGTTTACGTAAAAAAATACACAGAATATATTTCTAAAGGATTTAGCGGGATCAAGATATTACTTAAGCTAATATTGAAGAATTCGTTGGCTTTTGCACCGTTTTTGGTAAAAAAATCACTTATATCTGGATAAAATTAAATAAAATAATCAAGTACATGTATTAGATTATGTGGAACCGATTATATAAAGTATTAGCGGGTTCAGAGTTTAGACTTTGCATTAAAAATTAAAAAACATCAAAATTTGAAGTTTTTTGAATCTTTAAATACCTTCCACATGATAATTACAGATGAAACTTGGCTAATATATGAATTAAAATATTGCTGATGTAATTCATAATAAGTTTTCGGGGTCAGGGCTTAACTTTAGAAGTAATAGAAATTATTTAACTATTTTAGCTTATTTTTATACTATCCACGTGATCAATTTCGCTAAAACTCTGCACAATAGATTCTTTAATTATTTAGAGTTTGGTGGAATCGGAATTAGCGGGTCTGCACTTCTAAAACATCTATAATACAAATTTCGTACTTACTTCCAAGAACGTTTCAAACTTCAATAACATGTAAATTTTAATTTTTATTAACTATGTGTATGGATAAACATTGAACCAAAAGATTTTCGTTTTACATTTTTTGTCTACAGATATATTAATAGATTTCTATAACTCGCAATAGGCAATGATTGATTAATTATAAGATTATCATCAATTTTAATATTAATTTGGAAGATTAATATTTCTTTTAATCTTACAAATGGCAGAGCTCAATTTGAAAAGGGTATACGTGTGATTTTCGTTACTAATGAATATCGAACCTCATTTCGCGGTAAGTAGATTCGAAATTCGAGAGAAGAGCGACACATCTAATCACTCGTGCATTCCCAGCGAATATATAATAACTCCAAATCAAGCGAAAATTCCAATAACTCGATCAAAATCAATTATATTCCATCCATCTGCTTCTCTCACAAAAAAAAACTAGATACCATTACCATCGCCGTGCAACATTAATAACGCCCCACCCCTTCCCTTATAAAGGAAATCATGCACAAAAAACGTGATCAGCTAATCAACGCGTTAAGCACGCATTAATATCCCCCAAGGCTACATGAAACAGCCCCCAATGTAAGAGGTTTTGCTACCGCTGCGCGCAGATGTCGCCGTGAAATAATTTTTAGATTACGCCCTTGTGACCCCCTCACCTCAGACATCCCAAACATCGAGAGCTAGCCTCCCTGTGTTATGGATACAGATATACTATGCAACCGTTAACAGGGGAACCCTGCATAATCGTAAAAGATACAATGTATATATTTTCAAATTTCTACCCAAATTCTTTATATTTAGGCAATTTTATAAAAAATATAATTTGTGTTGTGGATACAGAACAAATGAATTAATGAACGATTACATTTTTTATAGCACACTAACCTCAAAATGCCAACTTTATTGTCGATTTTGAGGTTGTTGTGCTATAAAATATCGTATGAGACTGTTGTGGGAGGTGTTTTTCTACCTTGCTCGATTTTCTCACTCGCTTCGCTCGTGCGAAAACCCTCGAGCAAGGTAGAAAACCATCTCCCACAACAGTGTCATAATATACTATAAACTAATTGTTGACATTTATACTGTCATCTGATGTTGATAAATAATTCAAACAAAAGAGTTAAAACAAAGGCAGAATTAGAGAGTTGATTCTGATTAAATTAACAAAGAAAGAGAATATAGTAATATAATATTTCTACATTTCTGACAAATGTGCTAACAAATTTATTTTTGAGTGTAATATTGCATATTGTATTGTTAAATCTGAGAATTTTAAGTCTTTGTTTAAAAGTTTAATTCGTCGTTAGAAAAGACATTATTAAATTATATACTAAACGCAAGAGTATTATGCAAATATCTAGATAAGGGGGGTGCAGGTAATGTGGCCACCTTAAGGAATTTTCGATTCCCAGCAGATATTATATATCGGGTTTTGGGGCTTCGGAAACTATTTAGACATGTTATTTGACCTTTACCTTTAAAATTTACTCTCTGAATTTTAATTAAAGAAGTTCTAAGTAGTTAAAAATTGGCCACTTTACCAACAGTGTTACCGTATGATTTCTTTGGCTTATATCACACTGACAAAAGTGGTTTCTTTACATGCATGCACTGCTAAGAAATCAAAATTTTGATGCTGTCGCGCGTAAACATGACACTATCTTATAATTAGAGGGCGCTAGCAAGGGGGTGCTGCGCCTCTCAACATCTAGTATCACAATGCATATACTGTAGGAGTTACGGCGCCCCATTACCTGCATCCACCTTATATACTTTTCTATTAATATAAAGACCAGAAAATTCACAACATCATATTGACCAATACTGATGTTAGATAAATGTTTTAAAAGCGTTTTATTCAAGTTTAGTTTTTCAATACCGTTGCAAAATGCTCAGTTTCTACTCGGATATATATATTCAATCCCCTCTACGAACTATACACGTAGTAAACTATCATATTCTTACGAACTAGAATAAGTACATATACACTTCAGCACAGCCTACGACTCTCAGGTGCATCGTTCCAGCCATCCCCTCTCCCTTCACACTCGCACTCCCAGCCATTACTCCCCGACCTTCCTGCTCCTGCTCCTGCTACCGTAAACTTCTCCGTGAATGATTGAGACGTCACGACGGGGGGCGGGTCACCGTGTACCCTCTCACAATGGCCAGACCGCGAATTGAATATATATGTACTCTCTCTCTCTTTCTCCGGGACAACGATGATGATGATCTCTTTCTCTCCTGTGGGCACGCGCACGCCGGGGGCGAGCTGCGTAGCCGAGGTCCCGCGGGACCGGGACTCCCAACCGCGATTATACACACACACACAGAGGCTCGAGGACATTGGTCGGCGGACGATGATGCTTATTAAGCATTCCCTTTGGCTGGCAGGCGTGCGTAATCGCTTTACCCTGTATCGCGGGCGTTTTTGGCTGCGTGGATTTCGAAGTATGGTGTGGCATGGCATGGATGGCTGGGGATTCTTGAGTGGACTTATAGCTTTATTAGTTATTGATGGGTCTTTTGTGGGTATTTAGAGAGAGAGGTGGTGGGGGTGCGTGGTTTTAGTAGAAGAGATGGCGGAGAATCGCGTGGAAGAGACAGATTGTTGGAGAGATGGCAGGTTGGAAAGTGCCAAGGGATTGTCAAGAAGTAGTGTGGAGGTTGATAGTGAGACTACATGAAACAGCCTAATAAAGTGCATTTTCTCTTAGAGGATATTTGTACAAGAAATCTTTGAGATTTGCGCAATAAATAGGTTACTGTAAAATGCTTTGAAACTTGTAGACAATTTGCAAAAATTTGATTCAAGCATTGAATTCAATAGCGATACAAGTAAGATTGCGAAATACTTCTTCAAATTTATAACGAATCGTGTGTATCTTGTATCTTGAATACTATTACGGTCCATTGGTTATTAATGTCTTTTTTTATTTTAAATTCGATGACGGTTTAGAACTTGTAGCTCAAAACATGCTGAAAACTAGTTTAAGGTATCAAATTCAATAACAATTCAAATTACAAATAAATATATTTTTTGTAGGTTATGCGTAACAATTCGGTTTTTGCATAATTTTTTTTTATTTCATTTCAAATAGTTTATGCTAAAATAATTAGGTCGTATTTTTAGTTTTTCAATTTAACGAAAATTGAAGTAATTACATCCAATTGAAATTTGCGTGAAGTCACGATTGTATACTTTCATGACATCACGTAGTATTAGAGTATATCTATATATATATCGAAAATTAGGAAACTTTAAACGTCTGTAACTTTCCAAATTTTCATTTTCATGGCAAAAGAAAAAATACGACCTAATTATTTTTCGCTATTCTACTTATTTCATGCGAAAAATCAACTTTCTATTGTTATGCAACACCCTAATTGTTTGACCAGTAAGTGATCATTTTATATACCTAACGCTAGATTTTGTAAGTAAACATATTTTTAATTTTAATTTCAATGAATATATAATCAATGAATAACCTAGTTTAAGGGGTGGGGCCCTACCATTTTTTTACGAAAACATCGATTTAAAAAAATTTATTTTTTGATTCATCAAACTTTACTTAACACAGACACACATTGCATAATTGATTTTCATCAAATTTTTAGTTTAAAAATGATATTTTAAAGTACAAACATCCAATAAGGTCACTGTTTTTTTTAAACAGCTTTTTCTACAGTTTAAGTTTTTCTTTATTCAAAACTTTTTAGGTGCATTAGCTTTTGTCAAAACTTTTTGATATTATTTGAACATATTCCTTTTAGAATTATGAAGAAATGCATGCATCGTCAAGGTGCTGTGTTGTTGCGATTTAGATAAAATAAATAATAACTATTTATCAAAAAAAGTTATATATTACGCAAAAACACTGTTTTTTATTTAAATAAAATGATTTTATTTTTAATTATGGTTACTTGTATTCAATTCTGATAAAAATGCATAAATATTTTCATATTAGCATAGAAAATAAATAGGAATTTTTCTAGACTGTATACAAAATTCTCTGTACACTAGGAATGTTGGCAAATTACGTCATTTAGACTACAAAAATTATGAAATTTTGTTATAAATAAATATATATACGATAAAATAGGCAGAAATTGTTCCAAAACTTTTATGTTTGGTTATACAAACATATGTAAAAATTTTTAAAAAATGTATAATATAGGGACAGTTTTTAAAGAAATAGTATATATCCCTCTCAAGAAACACATTTACTTTCTGCCGAAGCATCCAGTAACTCTATATGTAATATTTTATTACCAAACCCATTCGTCCCAATGCATTATTGCTAAACAAAGTTTCGAAATTTCGCCGGTAAGCATACTATATAATTATTTTTAATTATATTTTTTAACCATAAATATGCAAACAATAGTACAAAGAGTAGTACCCTAGCCTATTCAAATGCATTAAATAGTCACGCAGTGCCCGCATTTGCCAGTTATTCCTGTCTTGCAAGAATAATCAGAATCTGTTTTCTATATATTATTTACTAAGTGAACATCCTGTAGGTCAAGTGGTAAATCATACAAATCAATTGTTTGGAGAAACAAACAAACATATTTACTCGTGTAGTCATTAAAGGTGTGGTGCTTACACTTCTTATAACTTCTCGGTTACTTTCAAACGTCGCTTCGGATGGTTCAAAGAATCAAGCATTGGCCACAGTCGGGCGCCATTTATTGCTCAACCCAACCAACACCCTAACCATTCATCTCAACAATAATATCCCCCACAACTAACACTTTCCCCATCATTCTCACCTGTAGCTTCTGGAGATCCAGCTCGGCAATGCTCCTCAGCAATCTGAGTCCCCTCCAGGCGAGACTCCTGGCCGGCGAGCTGGGTCCCAGCTGCTGCTGCTGCTGACCGGGCGTGGGCGAGGCCGAGGAGGCTCCCCTCTGCTGCTGATTGGCTACCGTATTCGTAGTCGTAGTCGTCGTCGTCGTCGTCCCGGGCGCAGCCAACGACGAGGATAAGGACGAAGAGGCCGAGGTAAGAGCGATCGCCGCGTAGAGGGCGCCCACGACGCCCGCGGCTTCACTCGCGCCGAGCAGGCTGAGCAGGTGAGCCTGAGCCGTCGAAGGTTCGCTGGGCTGGTTGTTGTTGTTGGTTGCTGGGAGAAGTGTTTGGGGAGGTTAAGTACATTTGAATTATTGTGTAGTGGGCGTTTGATAGAAATAAGTTTTTGTTTGTGAGGGATGAAATGGATTGTTTAGTAACATTGATCTTATGTTAAGATTTTCTTCTGATTGTCGTATCGTCATATGTGGATTATGTGTTATGCTATGGATTGATACTCAATTTACCGTTGTCAACAGGGGACATATCCCATTTATATTATTCACTCCTAACCTCACTTTCATACAAACAATGAATATTTCAATTTATTTCTTAAATCTTTGCCATTGTAACCCATTTTACGTAATTAGTTAATCTAAGTTATTTTATTATTGTCTTACTCTAATTTTACTTACTATTACACAAACATGAGAGGTTAATATGAAATGCAGCACCCCGCATCATTTAAATGCCCATCTGGCAAAATAGCTGAAAAGTTCTGATATTTTTGCTGAACTCCTCAGTAGAAGTGACAGACTACCGTCTATGCAAATTGAGCTATATGACATCGGACTATACAAGTCTAACTGAATTGTTTTCAGTGTAGTCACAAAATTTAAGTATATTTTTTATATTTTCTGTTGCACTTTTGAATTATATTAAAAGTACATTTCTTAGCAATCATTATTAATCTGTTCCAAGCAAAGCCTGAATTCTAATCTGTCTAACCAAATTGTCCAAATCAGTTTGTTGTTTAGTAGAGCTAATATTCTCATGATGTTGCAACGACAAACATTAATAAATGAAATAATAATAATATTTAAAATTACTACAAAATTATCTACAAAATTCTATGTTTTTGTAAAATTAATGTATTATCGTCCCTCAACCATTGTAACCGAATTTTCAAAGTGTACGAAGGACTCTTAATTCGTACAAGCCATTTTGTGTATACAAATCAGCGTAATAAAATTATTCTGGAGCATACCTTTCTCTGTGTTGTTGCTGCTGCTCTCCGAGGTTTCGGTGGACGACGTGACCGATGAATTTCCGGTATCGTTGCTACTGGGCGTGGAGCTGGAGGTGGAGCTCGTCGAGCGCTTGAGGTGCGCGCAGATGCGGGAGAGCAGGTCGTAGGAGGCGACGAGCAGCGGACAGTCGCGATCCTGGTCCAGCAGGTAGTCGGACTCGATCATGGCGCGGCTGTGGCGGCTCACGCGGTCGATCAGGCCGCTCGTCATCAGGTAGCTGCGGGCAGAAAGTCATTTGGCAGGGTTAGTTTGGTGGTTTTGGAGGAGGAAGAACGAAGTGTTGAAGTATAGATGTGCATTAAATAGATCGTAGCAGAATGTTATAAAGAAATTTTTTTTGTTTGATACAAATACTTTGCAAAACTATTTTGGTTGTACATTCTGGATGGTTCGACAAAAACGTTGTAACCATGTTGTAAATCTCATTGGCTTTATGTCCCCATGCCGCGTATTTGGTGATGCAGGCGGATATTTGATTTTGCAACATTATTTTTAACGTTTCTTGATTGAAAAGTTATATAAATGTATTTAAACGTTTCGTGCTATCGACTAAGATACTTGTATTCGCTGCAATACTTTTTTACGACAATTTCTGAAACGTTGAAATACCTTTAGTAATATCTCTAACACATCTCTGATAATTCCTGTGCTTGTTATATAGTTCCTAAATGAAATTCAAACCTCCGCCTGAAGTGAGTTTAATATATAATTCTTAATAAACGTTTAAATATTGCTGCAGCAACGTTCTAGCAAGTCACCATACGATTTCTGCAATGTATCCGGAAATCGAATATTTTACCACAATATGGTTTCTTAATTATTACTATTTCGAAAGCAACGTTGAGGTAATGATTTAACAAAATATATTGTACTATTTGAGATTTATAGATCTCTCTATCTTTCAAATTGCTGTATTATTAAACAATATTGTATCTTCTCGTTTTAAATTATTCCGCGACTTTTATTGAAATTAATAAAAACATTGATGTAGCAATGCATTATAATTTAAGTACTTATTTCATCCGAGACTGTTCAACTAAGCAATATTTTTGCAAAAGCTTCTCCTAACTCCTAACAAACCTCGACATATCTACGCCATTCTGCCAAATCGCCTCGAAAAATACACTCTTCGAATGAAAAACAAACAAACCCCACTTGTGCACCCACTGCCATGCTAAACCGTCACGCGCAATTACCTTCAAAATCCAAAAGAAAAAATCCCCACAAAGCAGCGCCACCGCCAATGCGATAATACAAAACCCATCATATGCACCCTCCTTCGCCTTAGCCAAGCAGTCAAACTAACAATGACGTCCCGTGCACACGCGGGCATCAGCATCGGCGATCCCAAGCGCATTAAACGCCAGACAAGACAATTGATTATTCAAAGATTCCCGTGGATTTTGACTCGACTTGACGAGGCGCTCCGCTGGGGGCTCGTGTACGGCCATAAGAGGAGACGGATTCTCTCCCCCCTCCCCCCGCGTATAATCTATATATATACGAGCACGAGGCTGGCTGGCTGGCTGGCAAGTGTGCATATGGGTGCGCAAAAAAGGAGAGCATGTGTGTGACAGCGTAACACGAGAGGATTATAACATCAGTGGGTAATTCTCTGTGTAGACGGGGCGCGCGCGCGGTGCCGGGCTACACTGTGTACTATATATACTTGTTTTTGAAAGGGCGTGAGGGAGGCTGCACACTAAGTTCCGAAAGAGAAACATAGAGGCATTCGAGGGTGAGAGAGAGATAGAGAGTGGGGATATATCTAGTGGAGATGGAGATTGGAGTGCGAGTGGAGTGATATGATGGATGCGCGGATGAGAGAGTGAGAGAAAGAGAGAAAGAGAGAGAACAAGTAGGAACAGGTTGGGAAGAATGAAATTTTTAATTTTCAGAGAGATGTGCGATGTGTGTTTGTGTTGTGCATATGCGCAAACCGAATTTTTCCGAAAGTTGCGAATGCTTTTAGGATGATATTTTTTTTAGAAGTTTGCATGGTGTACGTTTATATTTTAATAAAGTATAAGTTTTGTTTAATTTAATTTACATGGGTGATTTTCGATAATAGTTTGTATTTCTGCAACATGTATGTATTTATACAATGAAACAAAAGAGAATTTTGTTTTTGTAAGGTACAATGTGTAAGATTTTTACGAATGAGTTACATGTTCAACAGTTTTTGAGATATCTTTAAATCCTGTTACAATAAATTGTTAATAGTTAAATTTTTGTTTTTATTATAAGAATTAACAGTATCTTGTCTCTTTAATACAAAGTTTTGGGTCTCTTTTAGTAACTGAATAATTTTCAAACTTCTAAAAATAAAAAAATACTACATAAAAGGATCTTAAAGTACGGCTGAAATCTGGGAGATGTCTGGCTTCAAGTCTGAAATGAGCAGTCATACTTCGACTATAACTTTTGCCAGACTTAAAGCTAGACATTATACAGGCTTCAGCACTACTTTCAAGTTACTTATATACAAAGTTTAGCTAATCAACGTAGTTTAAGTTTGGGTTAGAGTCCTAACGATTAGCTGTAAATTACACTATTTGCATGGTTACCCGAATATAATACTATTTTTAGACAAAATCTCCAGATATAGTACAGTTTTGAACGAAAGTTTCAACTAGTATTATTTGCAAGGCGTGGCTTAACCCCTTGACTGACAAAGTCGAAAAAATGCGAAAAAAAGAAAATATCCAAAAGTACTTCAAGTCGGCCAAATTCGCTGCACATTTTAAAATACATTAGCAACAATAAAACACCCTTCTGATACAACTATTGGATTATTAATGAATACTTTTGTATTCTTGGTGTCGCTGAAAACGAATTTAAAGTCAGAATTTCAAAATTCAAAGTGCTGCCTCATCCAATATTAAGCTTCTTCCTTCAAGATCATCATTCGCATACAACGTTTCTTCTGCATAATAGTCAAGGAGTTAAGCTATCTGAAAACTTCAACGAAAACTTGAGACACTACAGCTCACCTCTAGCCCATCTACCCATACAATACAAAAACCATCCCTTCCTCTTCCTCCTTTAACTCCTATCCCATCTACAGCTCCCTCTATAATCTCCCCGATCGACCTCTCCTCAACCTCCACGAAAATCAGACCGCACCTCCAGACTCCAACTCCAGAGCCTCAACCCATAAGTTTCTCTCGAAAAAATTCCGCGCTAAAAGGCTCCCTCTCTATTTCTCTCTCTCTCCCTCTGTTGTATATAGAGGGTGTGCGCGAAGGGTCCTGTCAGGACGCATTATCGCTCTCTCCTCGCGCGCGCGCGGGCGCGTAACATCCCCCTTTACCCGGCTAGGCGTGGTGTGCCTCGCGTTGCGTGTATATAGTGTACGCGTGCAGCGGCCGAGAGGTCGATATATAGTCTCGCGTGCGTTTTACCGGAATTAAATTTCGGCTGCGCGTGGGTATATACAGGAGAGTCGACGCGATCGCGTTGTGACTTTGACAGCGATGATGATGATAATGATGATGATTGTGACTGGACGTTGGATCTTTTTTGGTGATTGTTAGGAAGCGAGAGAGGTTGAGAGCTGGTTGAGTTGACGTTTTGAAAATGAATTGATGTTTGGTTTACTGTATAGGGAAAGTCTTGGCACTGTGAAACGATGGAACCGGATAAAACGGGCACTGTTGAAAAAAATACTATGCTTTTCTATGACTGGTGGGGTAAGTACGTTGGGTTGGGTGCTTTTACTCGGTTGGTGGATCATTGAGGTTAGGTCGTTTACGTTGCCCGTTTCATCTTGTCCCGTAGTTTTGCAGTGACGAGACTTTTGATGTATACAAAATACAACTAACATAAAACACTTTTATACCTATATGGTTTCTACCTATATGGCGGACAGTTTGTTAGCACATTACTTGTCAATTCGAAGTGTTAAATGAGCCCATATACGCAATGTATTTATAATACAAGTTTTAATTCCAATTTTAACCACTCTATTTACTTTTACATGCATTTTGTAACGCCGCTCATCGCTCAACACGTCCAATTTGATTAGTTAGGAATTTGAGCACGAAATTTAAATTTTGTATCCATGTATATATAGCACGCTATATGGACACTTAGTAAAAGAACAAAATTTATTTTTATAACTGTGTGACTGAAACAAAAGGAAATTTCGTTTACGTAATAAATTAATCAACTTATCGAAACTAGGATTCCTCTTGTAGAATATTAGATGTTCAATAATTTAAAACATTTTTTTGTTCGTATATTTAAAGCTTTGTTCGCTTGAGCATACTATACAGTTGGCAATTTTGATTTTTTGTCAATATCGATTAGTACCGATGAAGCACTTGAAACAAAATCGTATTACAGTGAAAGGACTTTTGTACTATTACAACTATCCACGGAATGAATATTCATTTTTTTTTAAATATAAAAGTACTTGAGGTGTCTAACTTGAAAGGAAAATCCCACGTACGAACAAAACATTTCTCTTGTCGCAAAGGAGTAGAAGAGATTGTAGAATCGTATTCTACATGTAGGTTTTTAATCCGTTAACTGAGGTTCGATACTCGCTGTTTTTAGGTTTCACTAAATTTGTTGATAAGCTCTTCGAGTCCATAAGCTATTTTAGTATCAAAAGGAACACAAAAGATTTAATTTTTCTATTGGTTCTCATCAATATGGATCA
This sequence comes from Gastracanthus pulcherrimus, assembly GCA_949152435.1. Taxonomy (NCBI): domain Eukaryota; kingdom Metazoa; phylum Arthropoda; class Insecta; order Hymenoptera; family Pteromalidae; genus Gastracanthus; species Gastracanthus pulcherrimus. The sequence continues at coordinate 41,161,764 of OX424572.1, forward strand.
GCATCAACGAGGTAACTATATAGAAATTTATTCACAGTAAATGAACTTCCTTTTGTACCAATGAAATTAGGCACAAAAAAACTGTCCCTTTCTTCTTAAATACAATACAATTGTTCTTTAGGTGTCTATTTTGAAATGAAATGGCAAATTCCTCCTACAACCCAAAATCTTCCTCCTACCCCAAACGGCTCCTTCTCTAAACCCACACGCACCCAAGCACCCATCAAAAGTCAACTCCTCTCCCATTCAACCTCCCTACGATAATAGAGTCATGATCAACTGCAGCGACACGAGGAGAAAGAAAAAAACACAAAGCCGAGCGAGGCAGCAAGCGAGACGAGCTCCACGCCAACAAAAGATCATCGCGCGCGCCCGGCTATATACACCAGGCACTTGTTTTCCGATTCGTTTTAATTGAAAAGAGACGCACACGACGCGACTGCCTTGGGGTCGACGACTAGAGCATCAGAGGGGCTCGATTTTACGGGCGTGCGTCCAGTCGTTACGAGGTGATGTTGGAAAGGGCCAACTGTCGCGTCTAATCATAACTATGCCCGCCTCTGGCTAATCCCACGGTTGGTAGTGCTGATGCGTCTTTCTTTTGCTCGTTGCGTGAGATGGTTCTTCGTAAGGTGAGTTTGATAGAAAAGTTTGAAAGACGGTGTTGGATAGCTCGAAGAGGAATAAGAGGAGTTGAGATAGATGGATAGAGAGGGATGAATTTTATGACGTTTGTGCTTTGTAGTTTGATTTAACTTCGTATGAAAATATATTAATCAGCTTTCATTCGGATTATAGTCGTTGGTCGGACTCAGCGTATGTATTGCTCAACTTTTTGGCTTTTTATATCACTTCACGTACTCACACACTGCTCTACCCCCTGTCCTTGAAATGAATTTTTATTGAATTAATATATATATTAATATATTGTTGTCATAGATCCGTTCCACCGTGTTTACTTTTTATCTTATTTATTATTACTTATATTCATCTAACTTGGAGGTTAACCACAATTAAATTAATAGTAACCGAACGTCAATTGCAGCTTCTGTAAACTAAGTTTTTGGCTAAGTTTCAGTAAAATTATTACTTAGTATGTGCAAGAATCACGCATTCGGAAACACCACTCAACGAGTAATTTTTTAAAATATGTGAAAGATTTAAAAATTTTAAATCTAAATTATAAAAAGATGCAACATTTTAATTTAAACTAAAGGGTATATTCTTTAGCATACATGTATGATGACTGTAATAGCATTTTTCAATCAAGATGAAAAAAGTCACAATAACGTTACGTAATTAGAATTAACAAACGTGGACTGATAATCTCATGCGCGGCTCCTGAGCTGGTACGATATCTTTTTTATTATGGATTAATTAACTGGATTGAAGCGGGGATCTAATATTTATGAGTCCAAGAATAATTTAATCAAATTACGAAAGCAATTTAATTTGGATTTTACACGTCAATTACTTGATTAATATGTGACGAAGTGTTTGGAAAACGAACGCGTTTCTATGAAAATTAATTTTTTAAATGGTATTGAAAAGTTATAATTTCTTTTTTCATTTAAAATGAATCATTAATAATTATTTAAAATAATCACAGACGTTTGGGCATTGTTATGCATGCTATGGTTAATAGAAAAATGTTCGTTTCACCGACCTCGCATTTTTTTAATTAAGATGAAAGATATTTATTTTTGTATAGAAATGTAATCTTAATTAAAAAATATTCTATGACATTGTCTCAGAGCCATATGAACAAAGACACATGACTAATTTCCATCGTCCCTAATTTTCCGTTAAAGGGGCAGGTCTGGGTTAAACCCAAAAGAAGACTTTTTTTACTAGTCCAGAAAACTTTTTATGTTTAAAAGCAATCATTCTGAAAAATTGTATCCTATCAAAGCAAAATATTGTCTTAAATGTTAACGTTGTAAAACCTCAGAATCTTGACCCAACACGTCACAATAAATCACTGTTTTCAATACCATATTTATTAAAGATTATCCTCATACGATTCGGGGTGACACGATGAACAAAAAATTTTGTTTCTACGGTTATTTGACTCCTTTTGACATGTATTACAAAAAGAGCGAAGCACTTTTTTGTTAAAATTTTTTTATTATTTTATTTCAGAAATCCAATCAATTTGTTAAAAAAAATTTTTTAATATTTTTTAAAAAATAGATTGGATTTTCGAAAAAAAGTAATCAAAAAAATTTTAACGAAAAAGTGCTTTACTCTTTTTGTAATACATGTCAAAAGGAGTCAAATAACCGACAAAACAAAATTTTTTTTGTAACGTGTTGGGTCATGATTCTGAAGTTTTACAACGGTAAAATTTAAGATATTATTGTGCATTAGTAACATAAAAATCTTCAGAATGATTGCTTTTAAACATTAATAGTTTTCTGGACTTGTAGAAAAAAGTCCTTTTTTGGGTTTAATCCAGGCCTGCCCCCTTAACCTGTTAACTGCAGAATTATGTTTTGTTTAAGAAAATAGTCTTCAGCCATATTTATGCGTAAGTATAAGAAAATATAATCAAATAAAAAATTGCAAAAAATTTCTTCTATTTTTATTTCTACTACAAAGAATAAAAAACGCTGTCAACTGCTTTGGCATTATGCTTTTCCAAAGAGAATTTAATTAAAATTATTATATAAACAAGGAAAAGCTGCGCAGTACCACCCATAATGGTTATTTTCCTGTCAAGCTATTTTCATTTATAGATTTGTTCCCTACTGACATATTAATAAACATATTATTGTATATATCGTATATAAGGGTCCTTTGGTCAGCGATGTGTCATTGATTCTAAAATCTATTTGTATCTATAAAAATACAATAAAACATATACCTATAAAAGATTGATTTATTGTTTTTCTGTCTTTCATTATAAAAAATACATAAGACACAAAATGCATCATTTCTTAAAAGCACTTATTTAAAAATTTTACTAATATTTAACGTATACTAGTTTACAAATTCTACCATCAAAATAGTATAAAAATTATAATTTTTCTATGATCTATTATAGATAGATAAATATTCATTATTGCAAAAATAAATGATGTCATTATTAAATCATTTTTAAAAAACTACAAAAAAACAACATAACGTTACATAACATAACATTATCTTGATATAACATTATCTTAATATAACATTATCTTTCCAGTTCTTTTTTTATTTTTTCGTGCAATATAATGCGTAAAGTTGGTTGGAAGTCTAGAATAGTAAATTTCATATATAATAATACTTAATATCTACAAGAAAAAGCACAACGATAAAGCTTAGAGATGTCGTGATATACAGGGTAAAACAGTATTATTTAAATTGAATAATCTCAAATATCTCAGAAAATTATGAAATATAGAGCCAATAATATACAGCCAATAACCTGACACCCAACAAATATACTTTGAAATTATCAAGGCATTGTATCAAGTATTACTTAAGTTTTCGTTGTCCAAAAAATGCATTTTTTTGACATTTTATTCTTTTTCTCAGAAAACAAAGCGTCCTATTACACAGAGAGAATTTTCTAATAAAAATTATAACGAAATTCAGGGTAAAAATGACCGTAAATAACTATAAAGCTGGGACACTCCTACTTTCTGGCACTTTTTACTGATATTTTACTATAAAAATTACCTCATTGATTACAAATTCTACCGCACAGATATAAATTTTACCGCACTGAATGATAAAATTTGCCTGATTTGAAAAAAAGAAGACAGCTGATAAAGGAAACAACTGAGCATGTACACATTTTAGGTTAACTCAAATATAAATGTGAATAAATGTACTTATTTAAGTATTAATGATACTGGTACATCAATTCGAAGAAAATCCAGATTTTTAAAAAAAATTTCGTACAAATTTTACCACAAATTTTGGCTTTCTCTAAGATTTGTACAGGGAACTTTTACTCTGCGGCAGGAAAATTTTACCCTTCAGTACGGTAAAATTTATCGTAAATATCAATAAAAACTGCCGGAAAGTTAGAGTGTCCCAGCTTTATAGTCATTCACGGTAATTTTTACTGCGAATTTCGTCATAATTTTTATTAGAAAATTCTCTCCGTGTACCTAAAGAATTATGTCACACAGTATAACAGCTGAAAAACGACTTATATAAAATCGTTTTCGGTCCTAAAATGAAGGAATTTTATTGTGTAAGATTTTATGTGTGGAGATTTTGTGTGATTTTATGTGCGGAGTACTTTATTGTGTAAAAAATTTGCTTCCTGCATTAAAAGAAAATCGAAAACCCGAAATTTAAAAATTCTTAAATTCTGAAAAATTGCCATAAAAAAAAATTTATTTGACAATTTTTGCTGAAACTTTTAAGCGCACACCGGGTATTGATAGGAAACATCTGTGCAACGTTTAGTAAAGTTATACCGCAGATTCAACGAATGATGGTATGCCACACACACGCACGTACGCACCACCGACAATTTTTAAGACCAGTGTATTCGGAATCCCCAAGGCATAAAACATGTTTATACGTTAAAAAAACATTAATGAAAATGTTTACCATCACAAAGCTTTTTCCTTGAGAAAACAATATTGAAAAATGGTTTTCGTTAAAAACTGTTTGTTTAATATATTGGACACTCAAAAAAGAATAATGTCCATAGTAGTCATCACTTGCAACCCCCTACCATTCACTCATACACAGAGCCAGTCTCGATTCGTCGACATTATCCGAATGCCATATCGCCTCGCATCATCCACGACGTATCCCCAAATCCGCGCGACAACGCGTAAACGCCTTCGTAAATACAGCGCGGGGGCAAATTCGCTAATAAAATGCGCGCCAGCGGATCGTCGACGTACCCTCTTTTCTTATCGAGATTATAGGATCGTGCGGCGCTGTCGAGTGTAGATGACACATATAGGGAGCGATTGTTTTTTTGCCTGGCTGTTGGATGGTCAAAGCAGTTTCTTTCTTTATTCGTTCTTTACATTGGATGTACGTTAATTTCGATCGACGTGGTGATGAGAAAGTAGAGCAATCTAGTAATTTGTATAATCGACTATGTTTGTCAATAGACCGGCATTGATATCTCGGATTATATGTTTGCATGATGTGTAGGTTATAATCAGTAATTAGCATGCATATGTATATGTACAGATTCTTTTGGCAAAAGAAACCCATATATTGTATCTTTGTTTGTACATTTTTACGTAAATCGTTGTGAAAGTTCCATTCTTCATTGCACATATATTTTTAAGCCTGTATTTTCATTTTCAGTGACGATACTTTTTGTATCTAAATGCGTATATAGAAACACGAATATTATACGAATGACTGATAATGGATTATACTACATATTAGATAATAGTATCTGGGTACTAGATAAAAGAAACTAGAAACTAAATTAGAGGGTCAAGAACTGACAGATATTTGATAAAAACTAAATAATAGTAACTAGATTATAGCGTCTTATAATATACCAGATAATATACAGTACCTGGTAGTATGTAGAAGTAGTGATAACTTTTGTTGAAATGTCAATTATATCTGATAATTAAGCATCAAAACCAAGCCCTTCCTTTCTCAATTCTCTTAAAACATTCAGTAATTCGTGGTCCCCAAAATCAACATCCTAAATTCATATACCTCCTCCAGTTCCGTGTGTACTCTTGTACAAAAAAGGAGTAATTTCAATCCTAAGATTGCGAACTATCATTAAATATTTGCAGCACTGCTACCAAGGATTGCGCTGGTACAAAAAAATTGCATTTATTTATCGCACCTTTTATGATAGTATTATCTAGATACTAGATAATGGTACTTAGATACTTGATAAGAGATACAACCTACTAGGTAATAGATACAAGGTGATAAGTTTTAAAGAATAGATACTAGAGTATACTATACAGATACTTGATAAGCGATACGATCTATTAGGTAGAATATACAAGGCGAGATAAATTAGTTGACAATAGATACTATATAGATAATATTATGCAAATATAATGAAAATTGAAGCGGCATTGTCATTGGGTGATGAAGTGAAATTGGCTATAGTCGTACACATTGCGCACGGTTGTAGAACCATGTAGTTTTTACGTGACTCTTCTATTGCCGAGTAGCAGCTGAAATGACAGATTCTTTAATATCTGACCTTCTTTATTTGTTATCTTACTACAGTTTTATGCGTTAGATTGATTTCTATTTACTGAATACCTTAAAATTGGTAATACACAATAAAATAACCTTATGCGCAAGTATTGAACGTGATTATTGTTTGAAAATCAAGCTAAATGGCGTATTGAATAAGATTGCTTCACCACTCATGCTCAGAAACTGCTTGGTCAACCGCTGAAATAGCTTTATACGTACTTTTTGAGTCACTCATGCTATCTAGTATCTATCTAGAGTATCTAACCAGTACGGTGGATATTTTCTCATAACATACTAGATCTAAGATCATAGATACAAGTATCTACATACAAGATCTTAGATAATAAGATGTAGAACTATTAGAAAAAGTTTTCAAATTTTCCTCGAATAGTACCATGGACTTGGCATCTTAGATACGCCAGCATATTTTATCATATATCACTTATAAGTATCAAACTTAATCCCTTCCTACCTCAATTCCCTTAACACAGCCAGAAATCCGTGACTTCCCAAAATCAGCATCCTAAATTCATATACCTTCTCCATACCCACATGTACAGTGCATGCGTACCCTCACCCCGAAAAAACGGGGAGCAAATTCAGCCCTAAGATTGCGATCTATCATTGAATGTTTGCGGCACTGCTACCGGGGGACACTGCTGCCACTGCCTACAAATACATTGAATTTATTTATTGCACCCTCGATTACGAACCGGTCTGCCTGCCTGGCCGCTCGCTCGTGCGCGCACGAACCCGCCCGACCGCCCCCGAGTCAGCGAGCACGCGCAGTCGGTATATACATGAGGGAGAACCGGAGCTCCGAGACGAGAGACGAAGGGAGGATCCACGCCTGGACTGCGCGCCATTAGCTAACCATATGATTATTTCATAGCAGCCCTTCCCCTCTCTTTCCGCATATAATGCGTTCTATGGACCCCTGGTGGGGTGCATATTATCTTCGCTGGCGCAAAGAAGCGCAGGAGCGGAAGAAAACACTACCGAGATTCGCGAGGCGATGGGCTAATGCAATGTTAGGGGTGGATGGATGGATGGGTCATTGTCGAATGATTAGGGAGGTAATCAACCCTTTCGGTGATATGGCATGCTGGTGCTGGATTATTAGATATTGATGTGGGGGACTGGGAGGATTTGATGGTGAGAGAGGTGCGAGATGCGTGAATAATCGTGGCGGTGCTTTTATGAAGATTGCCGCGGCGAGGTGGCCGTTAAAGATTGATGTCGAAGCACTTGGTGGATTCGTGTGTAGGCTTTTGGATGGAGAAAATGATTGTGCTTCGGAATTGGGATTCTCATTTTACTCGAGGATGATATTCTGAATGATTGTAACTGATTTGACGTTGAAGGATTCGCTCAATTGTTCGAAAGTTTGATTATAAACTCTAGTGGAAAAATCTGCTTGACAAACTTTGCTAATTTTTGCCAAACTATGCTTATAAACCTTGCCAAAACTTTTCAGAGCATTTGTGAATATTTATACACTCGTTTCTTGTAAATTTCTTCTAAAGGATTTCTTAATTTTGTAAGGATATGGGAGTTTTAGCAAAGTTTAGTATCATTTGTTAATGTCCGCAAATGAATGCAAAATTAACGAGGATACACAAAGATACGCATAATTTAAGCAAGTTTGGTACGTTATGGAGAGAATATTTAAATTCAAACGCAAAGTTACACCACATATGACAAAAATAGTAAAATTTGAACTTGGGTTAACAAAATTTGACAACGATACGCAAAGTTACGCAAAGTTTCGCAAAAATTGACCAAGATACGAAAAGTTACACAAACATTAACTAAGATATGCAAAACTTTCGGAGTTACACAAGGTCACGCAAACTTTAAATGAGTAAGCATGGCATTTTTTAGATTACTATTCTTTCTAAATTTGACCAATCTTTGTCAAAATTTAGCAACCAAATTGTTCTACTAGTGCAGCAAAAAAGCTACAGATCATACTTTCTAATTTAAATATTCACCCATGAATTCTCGTCGTCATACACTATACACTATCATCATCATTATCATCGTCGTCATCATCTCGCCACGTTATCCCAGCCTCGGCACACAACTCGCTCCCGGGGCTCTAAGATGTGTGCTTAAATATCGATTGTGGAGAGGGGCCGAAGCGGCTCCGGCGGCACACTTGTTACAATATTTACAGAGTTGTCGCCGGGGAGATCCACCCCGAAACCGAATCCCCGACCGCCCTGCCAGTGACAAGTGTCTCTTTTTCGCTATCCCGCTCGCTCTTCTAAAAATTATACCGCTCTGTCGTCCCCCCGGTGTTCCTCTCTTTATCTTTTGTGTTGCTTCGACGATGTCACTGTCTCTTTTTGTTTCTGGAGAATGAGGGAGAAATATATATAGGAACAATATTCGGAAAGGTGTCGGCTTTCTTGTCCTAAGAGTTGAGAGTCGTGCTGCTGCTGCTGTTTTTGCTGAATGGAAGATTCGCTTGGGCGAGAGTTGGAGCGAAGTGTGCAAGTGCTTTTGTGTTTTTCTGGATGGCACGACGTTGGATGTTTTGAATGTACGGTTCAGCGAAATTGTTGTAGTTAAAGTAGGAAATGGGATAGATTGTTATTTGCATTTTTGTATAGATTTACAGAGAAATATAGATTTTTGATAAAAATGATCCATCTGGGTTCTTTTCGAGTCTGATAACCACAGATGTATAATCTTTATACTACATATTATGATATCAGGCTCGAAAAGAACCCATATGGATCATTTTTATCAAAAATCTATATTTCTCTGTAAGAGTTATTAAATTGGTGGTGGTAATAAGCGATGCGTGGCGCCATGAAATACATGCAAAAGTAAATGGAGTGGCGAAAATTGGAACTAGTACTTATATCATGAATACATTGGTTATACGAGCTCGTTTAACATCTCGAATTAGCAAGAAACAATTATATCCAACGTGCAGAATTCATCCATTAGATATACGGACAATGAAACCAACTCAATACTAGCTATAGGCAACATGGATATAGTTAAAAAAATATATCATACAAAATACAAGATACTGACGTTTCTAAGATACGAGATACCAGACACTGCTTTGAATATTTTTGAGTAAAACATTTTTAATAATTTTCGATTAACATCTGTCATTGTTAAAACGACACTTTATAGAAAGATAGGTTTGCATAAAATAAAATGAAAGAATGTTGATTCATCTGATCCATATATTTAGTTTACAGAATTCCGAGTTTATTTTGCAGCAAATGTAGAAAAACAAGGAAAGAATATATATCTAGAAGTACCATACGGTGTTAAAGAGATAATATTTTATCTCTCTCTTCCAGTCTATATTATTTTAGTTTTTCTCTTTTGCTGTGGTTATTTTCACAACAATTCTCTTTCGGAAAGTTATAAGAAATTGTTATAATAGAATACACCTGATCGAATTAGAGAAAGCGAAATGACTAAAATTCGTATGAGTTGCATATGGGCTTATGGTTCATGAAGTCTGATAGATTCTTTTTAATTAATACAATTAACGCGTTAAGGTGGCTTCAGCGGTTGGTATACCGTATCTAGCGAGGGCCCCATGAAGATTTCATTTTTTTTTATTTTTGGATCAATTATCTCATTTCAATTTTATTGAAAAACATTGTAAACTACTTTTGAATGTCTATAACAAAAAAATATTCTGCTAATTCGTAAAAAAACGCTAATTTGTTGGCTTAGTTTGCGATTAGCATGCGCAGAAGCACGTTTTACCGTCTATCCTCAATATCTTTTTTATTTGGTCGTAACACATAATTATGATGACGTCATTAGATTCTGCATAAAAAAATCTTTAATTACTTAAAATCTTACTTAATCAGAATTTTAATTAATTCTTTAAATCTTAAATTTAGCAGTTTTGACTGTCATATTCTCATTTTGTAGGCTTTGAAGAACTAGAAAATGCTGGTCAATATAATGATGTAATTGTTCTGTAACTGTAATACGTATTAATTAAAAAAACAATAAAAAATCAACGTAAAAACGCGATAGCACTATGGGAAAGAAAATGCTTATACATTGTCAGCCCTGAACGTGTTAAATACTCGACAGGTTATCAGTTTGCGTCTCATATTTTGTTGCCTACATTTTTTTCTAAATAAAAATGCGAAAAAGCTTGCACACTCTCGCCTCTCGAAATATAAATCCTTATACATACAACCACCTTATTCTCAGAATCTCTCTCAGCTCTCCAAATATCCACATTCCACGTCGACGACATCTTACATTCCATTCAACCTACAACACACGCATGCATCGATGCATATCTGCATCAAGTGCACTCGCAAGCACAGCCTTCCCCAAAAGCTCAAAACGCACTATACTCCCAAATATACATACATCCCTCCATCGGAAGTAGCATCGCAGACGCTGCATATAGAGTAACAGGGTCAAAATGGCGTGAACCTCCCCCTCTCCCTCACTCTCTCGAATTGGTAATGTATTATAATACTCCCCACCGCCGCCTACTTCAACAACTCTCTGCAGTAGCAGCAGGATATTGCTACTCGGTCGGCTCGTTGACGCGTAATGCATTCGCGCGCCCCCGAGGATTTTGCGCCTCGCGGAGTGTGAGGGTGAATGACTGAATGTGTATGTATATACGTGCATGTGTACATCGTGGGTATGGTATAGCTATATATAGATGTATATAGCTACAGAGCCCCGACGACGTGCTCGCGCCTAATGGAGCTGGAGCCGGAGCAGCGAGCGAGTTTTTATTATGCGCATTAAAGGGCGCGTGGAGGATTATCGAGGAGCTGACGATCCTGCGTGCGGAGAGAAGCTCTAGAGTTGATACTTTGATAGATCTTATTTATTTATTTACGCCTTCACGCCCTAATTTATTCCGCTCTGCTGTGCTTTGGATCTGCTCTGCCTATTGTGTTCTAGGTTTATCGGGGTACAGGCTGCTTAATGTTGACCGTCAAAAGAGAGAAAGAGGGGTAAGGGGTTTTTGTTTGTGCAGCGTGCGGAATTTGAAAATTTTGAGCGCAGCGGTGTTGTTCCTTTGGTGCTGTTGATATTGCAATGAAAAGTTTGGAAATTCGCTGGGGTTCGATAGAATTTAGAATTTGGATTGAATGAATGCTATCGCTATGTTTGCGTTGGTTTAATTTATGGCAGATGCAAAAATACCGACTCGACGTACGAAATCAGACCTTTTGGTCATTTATATAGGAATAGACACCATTGAAACAATAAACATTTCAATATACTAGCAGAAGATATATATGCTGTCCATGAAAATATTTGAAATACTGAAAAAACATTTTCCAATAACTATTTTCTAATGACAGTAGGAGTCCTTTAGACTCCGTAATCTACAGTGGAAAATTACGAAATCGAAAAACATTCAAGTACAATAAAATACGTAACCATACAACAGAGTACAAGAAAGCTAGGTTTTGACATAAAATTAACTATCATTCATAAATATAATTATGCTATCATTCGTTTGGTACTACACGTGTGTGAACCCTAGGTAAATTAATAACTTCTTTTAACCTTTGACCAAACTGCTGACAAATTTTTTAAGCAAATTGAAAAAAAGACCATTTGTCTCGTGATATCGATTCTCACACCAACATTTTTTAATCAACTTGAAAAAAATATTGATTAATTTTTTAAAAATCATAAATTGATAGTATTTTCTTTTGAAATTGGATGAAAGCTACTTTAAATTTGTTAAAGCTCTTCTAAATAGGGGATGATTTCACTCAATGATACCACTCATTTCTGGGTACTCGAACAAATTTAAAACTGTTTATACCCAAGAATAGCGCACTAATTTCTTAAACCATTACAAATACTATCTTTTCATATATGTATCTAAAAACTCAAGCATCCCAATTTCTCGCAAAAAAATGAATCACGTCAATCCCCATATCAACAAAAATCCAACTATCGCCCTATAACTACACCCTCGTACGACCCCTGCATGCACACGACAATTTCCTCCTGCAATGCACGCCTAGCACGACGCCAACAAAAAGTACAACCATACACACGCCAGTTGAAATTACCGAAGACGAACCTCACGTATACTCGTCTCTATACACACACTCTCTCTCTCTCTCTCTCTCTCTCTCGCACTGATGAAGACGTGAAAAGTAGAGTGTAGTATATAATATACTCGTCGTCGTCCCTTCGTCGCGCACTTGTTTTGTTGTTTACGGCGGCGACACACGACGAGGAGCGGAGCGTAGGGCCTATACAGAAACGCTTCTGCTTCTACGACATCAGCAGCAGCACCGTAGGACAATGGACGCCTCATCCTATATACGTATAAGGTATACAGTGCGTGAAAAAAGTTCCGGAACGGTAGGTTAATTTCGTGTAAATTGTACTTTTAAAAAAATGTTCTATACATAATTTATAGGATTTGGAGTAGAGAGTTCACTGATGACCTTTACTTAATTTTTCAAATGGAAGCACCGACTTTTTATCACGTCAATCGAAAGAAAAGGAAAGTATAAGTTAGGATAGGTGGTTATAATCCTCGGTCGAAGGGTCAAACCATACTTGACCAGTACAAAAACTGCCTGATAGACGAAATTGAAAAAGTTAGATATTTTACGTTCAAGCATGTGATTATAGTCCACATAGTCATCTTGACCCTGGGTCATAACCACACATTCTAATATAAAGGATTGTTAAAGAAATGCAAAGTCTTCATAATTTATCAATTTAATGTAGATTTTTATTCTGTAGAAAAGCGGTTAAAAGTGGTTGTTTGTCAAAATAAAAATATTTCCCACAATCTAAAAGATCCAATCTACAAAATATAATTTTACCAGATAAATGTAGTGAGAATTTACGGTGCACGTACTTTTTCTTTGGGAAATAAATTACGCAGTTTTTTAATGTACCTTCCTTTCCTCCTCTTTCGATTGATGGGCTAAAAATTGGGTGATATATTTATAAAACCAGATTTGACCATGAAATAAAGATAAGATTAACGGTGAATGGTAAATATCTAGCGTTATAGTGCATGTAGGCAAATGACCTTTTAGGACTATTTGACCCAGGACCATCACCGGATATATTAACGTAAATTTTGTTTTGCTTTCGATAGCCAGGGTGAAATAAGTAATTTGAATGAACTCTATACCTGAAATCCTATAAATTCTTCATACACGGAAAGACATAAAATCCGAATCTACTGAAACATACGTTAATTCTACTCAAAATAAAAGTCTATTTTAGCAGTCACGTGCAATTTATATCAACTTTCAAATTACCACTTCTTTCTATTAGGTTAACATCCTACATTTTAGGTTATGTTCAGTTAGCCTCCTAAAAGAGGGCAGAGCTACTGCTATTTTCAAAGGAGTTCTAACTCTTTCTTCGATATGTTATATTAGCAGGTATTTTCATATTTCCTTCACGTAAAACATTCCCCCAAAAGTGCAATTCATACGAAATACTACCGCCCATCCAGAACTTTTGACACGCACTGTACACACACGTCTAGAGCGAGGAGGACGAAACGCAGCAGTGGAGCCCCTGAATAAGCCGGGACAGGGCAGGCAGTCGCCTGATCAAACACACCGGGATGCGCCTCTTGCCAGGAGCCAGAGACATAGAGAGAGAGTGTGGGGGAGTGGAAGGATGGCCCCCGTCGCACACATTAGCGCGTATTGATACACAGTGCCGCTGACATCTTCGGCATTATGGACTCTGGAGTGGAGCGAGGAGAGTATAAGGCATTGTTGAAGAGAGACGAGAGCGCACTGATTTAAGACAAGGTGCGCGTGCACGCGCGCGGTTTTAGTAAGAGGATATAGGTATAATACTTGTTCGAGATGTGGTGTTTGTATTGATGTTGGCGTGGATTTTGGAGTTTGAGAGTTTGTCGGGATCTGGCAATGAGTTTATAGAAGAGAGATTGAACAATGTTGTTAACCCTTAGCTGCGGGCGTGAGATTCTTGGCATCTGGGTACCGATGGGATGGATATATGGTGGTTAGCAAGATAAATTATTTGTTATATTATAATCTTCGTATATAGTTTTTGTTTTGAAATATTTCATGTTTGTAACTAAATTTTTTCATTAGAACTTATCAAAGTATAGTATTTTTAATTATCTTTTATGAAGAATTTTCGTATCCCGCGACGTTGGTTTTTCTTGATATTAAACGCAAATTATTGTGGAAATTATTTAGCACCTATTTGAACGTTTGAATAATTTTACGAATTTACGTAGATATTGAAATAGGTAAATTAAGGAGGTTCATCTAGTTAGGGAATTAATGAAGAGATTTTAATGAAATGTGATTTTGATTCCCAAAATGATTCAGTTAAATTTTCGGAAGATAGAATGCCTTAGAAGCGAGATATTAATACTTTTATTCTGAGACATTTAGCGTGGGGTCTTATGAGAAATCGCACTTTTGTCGTTTTCATTTGCATGTATCAAAGAACTAGAGGAAAAGTTTTTCTTGAAAATTTTTGTGTTATAAGATAAATATTTGACGATTATTTATTGTGCTTAAAAATATGCATTGAATGCTTTTGAATGTAAAAATAAATTAATTGAAAACAAAAAAGGTGCATTTAACCTCAAAAACAGTGTCAAATCTATGTTTGTATTAAACTATTTATACATAAATAAAATGGATATAATTACTTGAATTGTATGTATAACGTAATTTTTTATAAATTTATTTATATACTTCGCAAACAAAAAAATTAAAAATAGTACATTCATTTTGACTAGCTATGTACCAGATGAACCTTCTTAAATTGAAACGAAATTCTAATGGTGTCATCATTTCTTTTTCTTTTTAGTCTGACCCTCGATTGACACTTCCAAATTCTAAAACAGCAATTTCGAAGAATCCTTTTTTTAGTATATAAACATTATTGCTTTCATCATGTACCCAGGTGTCATGTAGCAGGATTTTATAGAATTTGTTAGAGCTATGATGATAGATTTGATAACTAATTATGTCTGATTCCGATGAATTCTTATACAAATTCTGGCAAATTAC